>JADLZK010003573.1:0-134801 GCA_015847255.1 Hyparrhenia diplandra
GCCATCTCCCGTTGCTCGCTGCGGCCGGCCGCAGCCGGTTCTTAAATTACCCTTCCCTCTTACATATATACATAATGTTTTTTTTTGGGGAACCATTTTCATATCCGTGTACTATATATACTGCGCTTACAAAAAGCAGATAGATGCAACTTTTAGGTGCGTACGAAGAAAGAGATCTGAAAGCGACACGCACCAAAACGAACTCTCAACTCCGAAAACAGTCTGAAAAGTGAAAGATTGTCCTGGCACACTTTGCATTGTACCACTATTGCGTTGTGCTGCTGGCCAGTGGCCACCAACACAACTGTTGGATCACTACTGGTCTACTACACTGCTGACTGTTTAGGATGGTCCGTCCGTCCCCAGGGCAGGGACACACAACGACAATCAGGTTTCTGGCGTTTCACTCGGTGCTCGCCGGTCATTTTCCCCACATCCCCTGTTCACAGCACGGTGCTCAGCACAGAGTATTGTTCTCACTGCGAGACAAGACTTTGTGATGCATGACGCCCCGGCAACGGCAAGGTTTCTGCTGTCAATCAGAGCGGGCATTGCTGCCGGCTGCGCTAGCTGACGGTAAAGTACGTAGTAAAAACTATTTTCACTGTGAAATAAAGCATGCGTGAACGGCGGATCGATACGACCGACTTGCGCGGGTTTGTTACTGCTATAGTAAGTTTGTCGATTTCTAAAACAGGTGGAGACTGTTTCATTAGTTCCGGGCCAGCTTTTGCCGTGCAGATACATCTGAACCAACAGCGGGAAGCAGAGTACTATCCCGCTCATTTTCTGATCGAGATCACGAAGGCGGCGTGTACAGGCGCCAGCACAATTTCGCGCGGCCTTTTTACTTCTAGTTTGCTCATCCTCCTCGAATGCATTGAGTTGTGCGGACCACGTTGGGGCCGATGTGACTCCAGAGCCGGGATGATTGAGCAGTTGCGCGTGTAATGTGTGCTCAATGATTGTGCTGTGCGTGCTTTGCTCTAAACTGCTCACACGGACACGGAGCGATTCAGACGGGCGGCGACAAACGAGAAAACCGCACCAGGGACCGGACGGCAGGGATCCTAGGTGTGTTCGTCGGTTAGCTATAGCTGTAGGCTTAGCCTTTTAAGGATCTGTGGTGGCTCAGGTCGATGACGGTGGAGCTCGGGGCGGCTTTCGGCAGCAGGCGATGTGGAGGCGACGGCGGCGGTGCGGGACGGGCCGTGGGGGGACGGCGGCGGCGGCCAGCGCGCGGAGGGAGAAACGCCGGCGGCGGCGCGGAGTCCCTCGTGACGGGAGAACAAAGGAAAAGGTGGGACCCATGGGGAATGTACAAAGTAAGATCTGGGGTCAATCTTAAAATTTCTGGGTTTTAAAATTTAAAAGCGCCTCACAACTTCTATTGGGTTGATTTTTATCAAAACCCCTAAATTTTGGGGTAAGGGCCAAATAAAAAAGTAAGCAACTGGGATGCAACTTTAGGTGCGTACGTACGAAGAAAAGAGATCTGAAAGCGACACGCACCAAAACGAACTCTCAACTCCGAGAACAGTCTGAAAGTGAAAGATTGTCCTGGCATCACTTTGCATTGTACCACTATTGCGTGCTGCTGCTGGCCAGTGGCCACCAACACCGACTGTTGGATCACTACTACTACTAGTCTACTACACTGCTGACTGTTTAGGATGGTCCGCCGTCCGTCCCTGCAGGCCGGGACACACAACGACAATCAGGTTTCTGGCGCTTCACTCGGTGCTCGCGGGTCATTTTCCCCCCCATCCCCTGTTCACGGGGTGCACGGTGCCTAGTGCAGAGTCTGTTCTCACTGCGAGACAAGACTTGTGATGCATGACGCCCGGCAACGGCAAGGCTTCTGCTGTCAATCCAGAGCGGGCATCCTGCTCATTTTCTGATCGAGATCACGAAGGCGGCGTGTACAGGCGCCAGCACAATTTCGCGCGGCCTTTTACTTCTAGTTTCCTCGCATGCATTGAGTTGTGCGGACCACGTTAGCCGATGTGACTCCAGAGCCGGGATGATTGAGCAGTTGCGTGTGTGTGCCCAATGATTGTGCTGTGCGTGTTTTGCTCTAAACTGCTCACACGGACACGGGCGATTCAGACGGGCGGCGACAAACGAGAAAACTGCAAAAGGGACCGGACGGCAGGGATCCTAGGTGTGTTCGATCGTCAGTTAGCTATAGCTGTAGGCTTAGCCTTTTTAAGGATCTGTGGTGGCTCAGGTCGATTCCCAGCAGCCGGGTCAGAGATATGTGTCGTCCAAAGTCCACAGATTTCGGTCGCGATTCGTGGATGTTTGGCAGGTTGGTGAGGGGCAGAGACTCGGCGCGCTGTCGTGCGTGGACCGGACCCAGCCGCGGACCAAGTGAAGTGACACCACTGACTCGATCCACTGGAGAAGGCCGGCGGCGGGGGTCAGGCAGGTGGATGATGGGCTGGCCTTCGCTGATGAACGCCGACCACGGTTCCGGCGGGCGCAATTTGGGTTGTGCTGTGTCATTGTTGAAGTTGCATGATACTGTGGCGTTCGTTGTTTCGCATACTTCCTGTCGGTTTGTTTGCAGATTTGTATGGCCGTGAAGGCCGCACTCTTTCGACTCAATTATTCTCGCAAGTCTAACAAACTTATACAGTAGGCAGTAGCAGTAGCACTAGGCATTAGGTTTAGGATTTAGGCTAAATAAAATACTACCACTCATTAACTCATAACTTTGTCATCAATAACAATAAATAATTACAGATATATATTCTCGTAAATACATTACTTCAGCATATATATAAATTAGCTGACATATATAAGTGTGACATATATATCACTCATTTGTATATATAGGAATTAAAAAGTAGGATGCTGTAAGTGTACAGTACTGAAGAGGGCTTTCGACAAGGTCAAGATTCAGAGTTCCAGACTGGAGGGATTGTTTAACAGTTCTTTCTGCTCGAAAATAGTTGTCCATGGGCCTTTACTTCTCTGTAAGGAACCCAGAGGGGACCTTTTCTGGAAGCGCTCCCTGGACCGATTCGATGCAACTAACCTCAAGGCCTGCAGAGATAAAAAAAACTCAAAAGGCCTGCTTTATGAGAACACCACAATCTGGCCCCATATCTCTTTGTTTCGGTCCAGTGGGATCTCCAGGCCATTGTGCTGCGGGCCGAGGCTGAATTGCCGGCTAGGAAAGAAATTGATCCCAGCACGTTCCACGCTGTCAGTTATACCGCTAGGGCTGCCTTCTGTCAGCTCTCCAGCAAGATAATCAATAGAGTTCGTAGCTGGTCCACGGCTGACATTTTCTTTTAAATTGGCACAATCACATGGAGAAGTATGGGATTTAATTGAAGGGGAGGTTTGGTTTAAGTTAAATGGACGGATTTTTGTGAATTAGTGAGCCAGCTCAACTACTTCGGCTCCCTTTGGTGGACCTGTCAATTCCGAGTTCTAAGTCGGCGTGAAACGATCGTATTTTTATAGATTTATTCTAAATCCTCAATATAGCAGATGTGTGCGGGCCGTCAACGGTGAGCTCTAGTGGTGATTTTGTCGATCTCAAGTATGCATCCATATGTACTGGGATTCTTTAAAACAATGAATGAATTGTCCTAAAAAACTTATTAGAACAATTTCATTTTGAATATTTTTGAAGGTATACATATTTTTTTTTTCCTCGAATCACAAAAGTTTGTGCATCATTGCATTGATGTAAAAGAGTTTTACACCCTCACGTTAAAGCAGCGTGTTTAGGTGTTTTGTTGGATACAAATACTCATTAGCTGCAACCTCCCTCCCACTGAAGCTCTATGCTGACTACTCATTAGTTTTGCACATCTCGGCTTCTGTTCCACATATACCGGCGGTGCGCCTGGATGGTGGCTAAGAGCCAGTTGGTTGTGGATGTAGCGTTCCGTGCATTCCTTTCTTGAAGGCGGGCGGCTAACACAAATTTTGCAGGTATATGTATTATATGTGTCTATGCACTGTGATTTGAAAAAGAAATGAATGAATTGTTCTAAAAACTTTTATTTGCACAGTTTTGCGATCAAGTTGACCGGCTTATCATGTGAAAATGAGGTAGAGTAGTTGCCATGAAAAATCTCATGATGTAAATTTAGCATAGTAGCGGCCATGCATGAGCAAGTGTTCCCAAGTATTATTCATCTCTTCAGGTTCTGTATTTCGTCTGAACCTCCGAGGACCCAGGCTATATATACCGGGAACCTTCTGCCAACAGAGTATATTCTTGCCAATCTTCCTTCTCCTCGATAGTAGGTATTATAAACATAAAAGGTCATCGCGAGATGTCGCATTTTCCTTAGCATTGTGTGATTGCACAATTAGTATTGAACAATCGTACATGTGCTGCCGAAGCAGGAGTCAAGGTCCAAGAGATATGATGATGCTGATCTTATCTTCTCTGCTTCCGCCATCCAGCCTGAGGACGAAAGGGAATCGATATCTAGCGTAGATCACTGGCTAGATCATCAGCTCCCAATCATCAGCTAAAAAAGCCCAGACCCAAGGACAAATCAGAGCGACCAGTTCCTGTTTTATCTCTGCCTGAAGTCGTTTCATCGGAGCTGCTGATTAGCTGCCGAATTTTCTGCAGGTAGTAGTGACGACCACCACACCTTCTGACTGTCTCTATTTCTTTGACCTGGATCGAGCTTGAGAAGATATTTTCCTAATAAGTGCAATTTATTAGTATTCGGAGGCTTGCTTGCAAAGTATCGTTTTCTATTACGAAGCTTCTATTTAGCATATTTTCTATTAAGTAGCTAATCAGTTTTTCTAGTGTGTATGTGTGTGGTTAGGTACTTGTTGACGACCGGCCGACAAGCATTCAGTGCGGTAGTTCGATCTTTTGGGTCTTAGCTCTAGAGAGTGGAAGGGATATGTACTTTTAACCATATACTTATTTTTTTTTTCAAATCATTATGGAAATCAATTTGTTATTTTGTATTTACTTAAAATTTACAATCTATTAATAGTAAGCATAGAATCTTTGGTTAATCCAAGCTATTATTAGTACATTAGAAAAAAAAATCGAATAGCATAGGTTCTTTTTCTTTTGTTTCGATCAATCCCTAATCGAATTAGGCATGAACTTTGCACTTTGATTTAATCTAAAACGTTAGATCATAAAATCAATGGTATAGGTTCTTTTTCATTAATTAATCTTATAATTGGAGGTACTAGAAGAGAAGATGTATTGGAACTAGTTCTCGCGAGTGAGTTGTTGTCTTTTGTGTCCTACTAAATTCCATTACATTTCACAGCTAGAATTTCAAATTCTCCCAGTGATGTAGGCTTCTCTAGTTGTTTTGGTATTCCTAAATTTAGTATATGAACTTTTTCTACTAAAACGTCACTTCAAGATTTAATTCGTGATTTGCTATCACTAGTTGTAAAGTGTTTACTACTACTTAAAAACACTAGGGAGAAATCCACCATTTTGATAGTGTTTCAATATCGTTTATTTATAAAAATCATAGGTACTGAATTCATGTACTGTAGTTTTGTTTCATATACTTTGAGATTAGAAGAGATCAAGAGAGAATTGGAGAAATGACAATGGCATGTCAATTTATGGTCTTCTTCTACTACAAAATCTCCTAATTTTCCTTTTACATGCAACGGTGACATATGTTCTCATCAATTTGTCTTGTAAAAGTTCAATGAGAAGTCAAGCACTAGACGTAAAGGTTGTTTGTTCGAACTTGTTTTAGGTAAAGGTTTGACAAAAGTTAGGCTCTCTGATTCTCTAGTGAAGTGATTCGAAGTGGTCGAAAGTGATTCTCTTTAATTCATTAAAGATAAACTATCAAAATTAGGATGGAGAATCACTTCGTAGAATCCGGAGAAACGACTTTTTCAGCTCTTAACCTCTTAATTCATTTTCAGAGTATCACTTCACAGAATAATAGAAATCCATTTCTTGCTGAAAAATCACCTTTTTCTCCCTGAGAAATCCCGTGGAGCACTCTCAAATGGGACCTTACTTTACATGCAACGATGGCGATATGATCCTGCTTCCGTGCTGCGGAAACTATACGTCAAAAGGTTGCTCTCAATCAAGAACAAGAAAACGACACATACAAGAGAGCCATTCATTACGCAAACCAGTCGATCGATCTTCAATTAAAAATCCTATGATTATCAAGATTGTCGTTTTACTGTCTGCACATGCAGGCACTAATCGCATATACTTAAAACTTGCTGCAAACATCATCTCGCCACCCCCTCTAATAAGCAGCAAACGATGGCGACTGGCATAAGAGAAGACACGCACGCAAGAAGCTATTAATTATTATATAAGAGCTTACTCTGACCAAAAGACCAATATAAATTTCAAACTCACTTGTGCTAATCCACTGGAGTTCGACTATTCAAACCGTGAGTATATCCTTTATTTCTCGAAAGATTCCGAACTCAAATTGTATATATGGGGGCTAGAACCCTATAGCTAGCTGCTACTACCTAGATTCTACCAGCTCCTGTTCATCTTGTTAGTTGTGACTGTGCGTGATTATATATACATATGCGAGCCCCTAGACCATGGACCATTAGTTATATGGTTAACTTTGTTATTGCTACTGGTACGTATTGTATGGTTATTAGCTGGTACGTTCGTAGACACATACGCTACGCAGTTATATTATCATCAAATAAGCATCATTATATTAACAAGATAAGTACCGCACAGATCTAACCACAAGCAAAGTACAGCAGCGTGGTGCTCTCTCTATAAATTTTCTAGTATTATTAACCATGCATTTTTTAACATTTTATTACTTGTTGAATTGTTGTGGACATTAGGTACGTAAGCACACCAATGGCGGGGGAGGTACACGTTTGAACACTTGAACTGTGTACGTGTACGATGGACTGCGTGTACGTGTCAGTACCTATATGCCACAACTATACACATAGATTGGAACCCGCGATTTGGTGGCGTGCCGTATGTACTTTTGTCACAAATATACATGACGATACCCACCATATATATATATGCATGCACCTTTGTCGTCGCGCATAAGGTAGAGAGCTGAGGTAGATTTTGACAGATCAATATAATATAGATCGTTATACGTACAGTTAGCCCACTACGTACATGCGTTTTTGCGTATGTTGAGTACTGTGTCCACACGATATGCCGCCAGTCTACGTAATCCACACACGGTCGATCTGTCGTAAGTGGCAGTAAACGGACCTGGTACTACTCCTTAAACTAGTTGGCTCTGGCGCTAAGCACTAGTGGTGTGCACACCAAGTCAATGCAAACAGGCATCTCTTTCGTCCCAACTGGGTAATCCACACGCAAGCAGCAAGCTTTATGGTAGGGACGGTGGCTACCATCGTCCGCAAGTGGCGCCACGTTTCGACGCGCACTTGGGCAGCTAGCTGCACCCAATCGATACCGCGCCTTTTGTGTTGCTGCGGCGGTCGTGCGGGTCGGCAAACGTGCGTCGTCGGCCAGAGCAAAAGTCACCGCGCGCCTCTCCCAGTTTGCACGCACAGACCATCCAAGGTCAGCGCCCTGGCCAGCTGAAGCCGCCCCGCTCGCCGTTGCCGCCTAGAACGCACCAGATAAACCGTGTCGATCCCCGGCTGCTTGGGGTCAAAACCATGCACCGGCCGGCCGGGCCGGCTGGCTGATCGACTACGCACGGGAACGAGGCCCGGTGTGTTGGACCGTCGCGGCCGCTTCTGACCATTACGTGGAAACGAGCTAGGGCATGCTTGAGAAGGGTGGGCGGCTGCGGCCTGTGGGATCGAGCACCGTCACGTACGGCGGTGGTGCGTGGCCGCGGGCCGCCCGCCGGCTGTTTGATGGCGGGGCCCTGTGCCTCCTCCGATCCGCGGGCGAACTGCCGTAGTCGTAGCGAATTTTTGCTGGACGGTACGTACGTCCACAACGCGTTCGAGGAGCGAGGCGTGGACTTGTTCCTGTCCTTTTTTTCCTGCAATTCCGCAGGAGAAGAGGGCAAGTGAAAGCAGCTTTTGGTGTGCCTGTTGTGCCGAAAGCGATCGGTGATGCCACGCGACGCGAGCGGCAGCCGGCGGGGGTCGTACGTCCTCAGCACGCGTGCCCCGCAGCCTAATGCGCCCAAAGCTCCAATCCCTCCGCCGCTTCGATCCGATCCTTCCTTTTTGTCATATTTTCCGGAAGAATCTGCCGAAGCTCGGCAAGGTTACTGTGGATCCACGATGCCCACCGATCGATGATGGTGGCTGCTTGCATCAATGGTACGGCGGCCGAGCTGTGCTCACATGACTAGGACATGATTAAGCATATACTAGGAGTACTACTGTACCCTTGCAACCAGACTACTGTATCAATCATATTCGTGCTCAGCCACTAAAGGGCGCCATTAACAACCAGAGCATAGTCATTTCAGTGTACCATATAGTCTAGCATTGTCCTAAATAGAAAACTTACAAGACTGCGCAGCACTAATGAGGTAGCTAGGGCCACATTAGCAGAGAGGAGTGTTTTCACGGAGAAGGTGTAGGCGATGAGGTTGCCCACAGCGAAGTGTTTTATTTTCATTTGTCTCTCATCCACATCAGAGAATAGCTAGCTAGTGCTAGTAGGTGCTTGTTGGGGACGCCCTAACCTACAGCTAGCTCCACCAGAGGATAGAAGCGTAAGGGATGCCCACATGCTTAACTTGCATCCCCATACACTGGGTACCAATGAAAATACAACGCAGAAATAGCTGAAACTGCCTCTAGGCCTTTTGGAAAACACATTCTATTATATAAACAAACGCGATGGTCATGATGAGAAAAGCAACGACATGCTTGGATGCTTACATTACAGTTAGTTCCGGAACGGGAAACACAGCATGCTGCTACCTCGATCGAGCAATTTTATGGCGATCCCAAGGACAAATCACGTGGGGAGGGGCCTAAATTAAGTAGGACACTGCCCTAACAACAAGCAGAGCTTTTAGGTTAGCCAGGTTAGTTTATTCAGCAAAAGCTAACCAATTCGGGGAGATAAGCTAGAATACAGTTTTATCAAGGAGATGATCTAGTTAATTCATTTTCTCCTTCTGGCAGTTCGTACGAACTAGCCAAGGGGGAGCACGCATGGACAAATTCCCATTGGAGCCCATCTGGCGTGCGATTAATAAAACTAATCTTCTATTAAAAAAACAATTAAGAAGACTAATTAATCACTTGCATAGGTTCTCTTTACCTACTGTATAATAAGGGCGTCTCTCATCATTATTTGTCCTACGTGGAGGACATCAGTTGATGAAGAGCGCAGAGAAAATCGCTAGCTTCTAACCAGTAGCAGGTCGATCTATATATATTATATATAACATAATTCAAGATGCAATGTATAGTTTAGTACCCGGTTATAGGTGAACTATGTTTAAAATCAGAAGAGCATATTATTATAACTAATTCCATTGGAGGACCGTCTAAAATGCATGTGTCATATATATAGATAGATGATCTGGCAATTCCAAAAAAGTCAATAGTATTTGACTATATGTTTCATATTCCCTAAGCACTAAGGGGTCTCTAATAAGTTACAACTAGGTTGATGATTTAGGTCAGCAATAAAAAAAAAAGGGAGCAAATTACTAGCTCTTAACTCTACGAATACAACATACCCAAGGTGTAGCAAACTTCAATATACCTCTATTACATCCATAAATTAGAGAGTTGATATATATACTCATACCATCCTAAAATAAATAAACTTATAGAATTACTCTTGAGTCAAACAATTCAAAAAATTTTCTCTGATACGAGCACAATTATTTATGACATCAGCCTAGTATCATTTATAGTTTTCATGGGTTTATTTATTTGGGGTCATAGATGTTATAGTTCTATAAAATTGATCAATGTAAAATAGTTTTGTTTAAGATAACTTTTATATGTTAATTTATATGGACAAGTTTTACAGTTGGTTGAAAACTATTGCCACTGTCAGGGGCATCTCAATGGTCTTTTCAAACCATTAGCTCATATGAGGTTTGAAGAGAGAAAAAAAAAAGAGCAACATGACATACAAATCATGGGAAAGTGTGTATGCTTAGTTCTTTAAGAACTAGAAGCATACCCGTGAGTTACAAACGGAACTTCCTCAAAAAATAAAATCATGTATGAGTTAGACCTAGATATTCTTGAGTGACTTTTTATTAAATTTGGACAAGACAACGTAAGAATAAGATTTAAGTCAAATTATAAGATGATGGAAAAATAAAATATATAACAATATATAATTATTTCTTATATATTGATTGAAAACGTAATTGAGCTTAGTGAGGGCGATGTGGATGTTATAGGTTGAAGTAGTGGCCGAAGTCATATTAATGGGAGATGGCGTAGATAGTTAGTGAAAAAAAAAAATGATGTCGGGTGACTTATATGATGGATTGAGATAGACTTATAGTGGATTGAAAATATAAGATATAGACTACATAGTTGCATTTCGGGCTGAATAAAATATATGTTGAGGTACGCTTAGAGATGCCCTGGTACCTACTTTGAATTGGTAGTACCATTTGACGAAAACATTGCGTCTAGGTCTCCCGCCCCTAGTTAAAGTTCGCCGTTTTTGACTTTTTAAACTTTTATGTTTGATAATCCGTCTTATTCAAAAATATTTACATGCCAAATCATAAAATAAAATTGAATATTCAAGTATCTTCATTGATAAAATAAGTCGTGATTAAAAAATAAATTATATTTTGTACAAAAAAATTTGAATAAGGCTAAGCATTGAATAAGATGGCAAGATCGGGGGTGACAAAACGGAGGAGTATTTGTAACCTAGAAGCATCAAGGCAATAATTGTGGGCGTGATGGGATTGGTTGGAAACTCCCAAAACTTCAATTTAAAAAACAAGTCATTTGCCATGTGTGGTGGAATAACATCATAGGGGGCAGATTGGAGTGCAAAGGAAAGCAACGGAGGAGGGGTCAAAATCTAGCGAGCGATCAGTGCCGTCACGCCGTGGTGACAGCAACAGAAAAGACCATCATATATACGTCGCGGTCCCGACCGTGGCGTCAAGATCCGATGCCGCCACGACGTGTCGGCATCCGAGGGCTCCACGGGTCAATGCGAGGGCGGGCCCGGGCACCGACCCACCAGAGGGATCATTTTCCTGGCTCGCTGCAAAGTCGGTTTAGGTCGAGGCGTCTGAGCTGACAGGCCGATCGAGCTCACAGACACAGACTATAATAAGCCAAACATTTCGGTCGCACTCGTCTCCGGAACCTCCAGAACCAAACGCCCCACACCACGCGCACACGCAGCTGCTGCCTAGCCTAGCTCTCCCCGCGCCGCCGGCCGGTCGCCCCGCGATTCGTTTCACCGGCAGTTCGTTCGCCCGTCGTCCGTGCTCCGATTCCTTGCTGCAAGTTGGTCTGAGGGATTGGTTTTTACGAGGTCTTTGTCGTCTATATATTGCTGTAGCGCCGCGGGCGGCCGGGGCACACTGTACTGCACTGCCGGGGATTTCGGTTGCGCGCATCTTCAGTTGCGTCGGTTGCCTCGGTCGGGGCATGGACGCGTCCAGCGAGAGCGGTGGCGGTGGGCGGTGGCGCGGGGGCGGTCGTGGGGGCAGGAGGTGGAAGGGGCAAAGGCGTCACGCCCATACAGCCGCGGCGGCAGCTGGCGCCGGTGATGGAGGACGCGTCGGCGTCGCTGCTACGCCCTCTCAAGAAGATCGGGCGGGCGCCGGACCGCTTCCAGCGCTCCCGCGTCGTCGCTGTCGACGACGACGTCTTCGTCGGCCCCGCCTTCCCCTCGCGCCAGCGCTGCAGGGTGCCACTCGCCGGCGCCGCTGTCGCCGCCCTCGGCGCGGCACCTGTTCCCCGTTCGCGTACGAGCCTCCCACCACCACGCCGGCCGTGGGCAGCGTGCCCCGCGGCTGGAGCTCTCCCTGCCGTGGCAGCACTCCGCCAGCGTGTCGATGCAGCCGGCCTCGCCACAGCAGCAGATGATATCGTTCGGCGCGCCGACTCAGTACCAGGCGCAGTTCTTGCTGCTGCCGGAGGGCGCGCATCAGCATCAGCATCTGCTTCGGTACTGGAGCGAGGCGCTGAACCCTGACCCGCGCGCGGGGGCAGGCCGCGGCCGTGCTGCGTCGCTGTAATACCAGCACCTGCTGCGGGCTCCGCCGCCGCCTCCGCCGCAGAAGCTGTACCGCGGCGTGCGGCGGCGGCACTGGGGGGAAGTGGGTGGCCGAGATCAGGCTGCCGCGGAACCGCACGCGACTCTGGCTCGGCACCTTCGACTCCGCCGAGGACGCCGCCATGGCGTACGACCGCGAGGCCTTCAAGCTCCGCGGCGAGAACGCGCGGCTCAACTTCCCGGACCGGTTCTTCGGGGAAGGGCCACGCCGGGAAGCGGCCGCACCAGCGCCACATCCGCGGCCGCGGCCACGGCTGCCGCCGCGTCGGGCTCCACGTCGTCGTCGTCGCCTCCACAGACTCCGACGAGGAAAACACGCAACAGACGCCGCCGGACGCACAAGGATCGTCGGAGAAGCAGCCACATCCTCCAGTTGCGACATCGACGCAGCTAGAAGGCAGCTCTGGTGAGACGACCTTGCCACACTCGGGTCAAATGATTCACTCGCCGGCGGAGGCGGCTCCTGTTGGCAGCGAGTGGGGTCCGGCCGACGAGGCATGGTTCAACGCGTGGGGCCCAGGAAGCTCCTTCTGGGACTACGACATTGATAGCACTCGCGGCCTCTTTCTCCCATCACGGGCGCTTCGCCGGTGATGAGCCCGGCGGCGGCATAAACACAGCGACAACTGCGGCGGCAGCAGGACGGACATGTCATGCGATCACGTCCCGGTAACACCTGCTTCTTCGTCTTCCCCACTGCACTCGCAGTCTCCTCATTCGCCTACCTTCATGGACTAAACACAGAACGTCCAAGTGCCTTTTTAATTTGCTGATCTCATTCTTTTCTTGCACGTTGATTACTTGCAGAAATAGCACTAGCCATTATTAGGATAGAGATGCACGCAGGTTTCAGGTTTTTTAGACAACTTGCAGCATCACACATATTCATTTCACATCAGTATTAATTTAAGAAACCATCCGGCCATGCCTTTCTTCAAATGCTTCTTCTGAAATTCACAAAGGGAAACCATGCTCTAGGCTGCAATATTTTTGGTCAGCTACTAGGGCAACCAGTCATCGATTTTTTTCATCCATGATCTGTGCAAACAACATCCTCCCTCAATAGACGACTCATGAATGTTTTAGATGTTGGGGCACTTACATGTTTTTGCATAATGTGTTCTTCAGTTTGCTGCAACATTATGTCCCCGGTGTTTCATGTGAGATGGCTTCGTCACTAGAGCTGTGGGTTCCTACTTTTCCCATTGTTGGGACAATTATGCTGATCTCAGTTTATGTAACGTTGTGATTTATTTTATTGTACTCTTACGTCTTACTTTCCATAGACAGTTTAGGTTTTCAACCATGCATATATATATTGCTTTGAAATGTCAGGCATCAAGTTGTGCGTGCATCCAATAAGTCTTGTGATTACTTCAGAATTATTTCGACATATGGAGAGAATATGTGTATATTTTGGTCTTCTTGATCACTTAATATCCATAATGATGTGGATAACGTTAGTATTTTATCTAATCATAAATATAAGTCTAAGTTATATATGTAGTTCTGTCAAGTCATGAATTTTAAAATTTAATTAGCAATATCTAGAAAAAAAACAATCTCAAATCAAAAAAAAACTACAACAATAAATCTAATGGGTACCCGATATAGTCAAATTTTACAATTCTGATTTAGCACGATGTCCCATGGTGTTCTCTAATCACAAATACAATTTCATCGTGCTAAATTAGGAAAGCTAAATCTCAATACTTACAGGTAAAGTTCAAAATAATTAATGTAAGTATATATGACCATTTATATGAACATCCTGGCGCTTTGTTAATTGATCTTTTCTTCAGTCACGCCAAAGAACTCCATGGGACATCGTGGTCGAAGAAAAATCTACAAAAAATTATGAAAGCTAAATCTCATCTATCATTTTGGTACCTGGTTTTTACCAAAATTCAGTTATATATATATTCTTAACCATTCCTATTGTTCTTCATAACGCAAAAAATGATCATTTGCTATTAGTTCATGAAGAAAGAAGCTGATTGGTGCTTTCACCAAATGGGGTACGTCTTAGAGTTTGTCCCGTGGTTACTATTTGTTTGGTTTGGGTTGCCTTCCAGATAATGGGTTTAGCTAGATGGGAGGCTGCGGAGTTAGGAATTAGGGATGACTTGGCGGGGTATCAAGCGGCCGGAAGAACACACACATGGGGGTAAGCTCATCAGCACAACGTTGATGAAGGATTGGGGAGGTGACATGCTGTTTCCAAGTAAGATGAAGGATTGAGAGTGACATGTTGTTTTTCTTTACTAATAAGAAAGATAAAAGATGGAAATAGTAGAAGAAGCTTAGATGAATGCGCACAAGTTTGGAGTTTTAAGGAGTTAAAACAACAGACCATGGATTGGGCCAGATCAAATTGAGGGTTTGTACATGCATTATCCATATTCAAAATACATGTTAACATGTTAAATCCTTTAGCCTAGTTCTAAGTCCTGGCACTGTTGGTTAGGCCGTGGAACGTGGCGTTCTGGGTCAGAAATCGTTCCTCGCTAGTATAAATTATCAGGTTCCCTTAGCCTAGTTCTAAGAACTTTGGCTAGGAATCAGTTCCTATGCAACTGACGAGCCCCTAAATATCTCCTCTTCCTGTTTGTTCCTGCCTTGCTTTTGATCCTACATTGCTTTCCCTAGCATAAACAAATAGATGTGTAAGTATAGTATCTTTATAAAAGAAAAAAAAATGAAATGTATGTGATTGGGGGCACAAGTAGTACTTTACTCCCTATAGTCGACTCTTTGAGCCCTGTAGATACAAACACTCAAATCACTAAGCAACTTCAGATCATGAAACCGTGGTCTCGAATTTTATAGAATTAGTTCCTCGAGAAGAGATAACCTCGTTTCTCACTATGCTGAGAGAAACCATGTATCGCGGGTTTTGAGCAGCATTTTGCCCGGCCTTGGGAACCTCCCCCCCAAAACTGTCGATCGGTTTCTCATACTTGATATCATTCAGAGTGACATCACCGTACCATCATCCATACCGAGGACATCGGGCGAACGACGATCTAATTTGTAAGCAGATTCCTCTCTCGCGAATGCCATCACTTTTTCAGAGATCTGGCCACCGCACCTGCACAGCTTCCATCTTTGTGGCTGCTTGAGAGAGTCCAGGGTTTTCAGCACCATGTCACGGTGGCAACAACCCATAGTAATTAACTGGCCACCGTGACAAACAACGCAGCAGATGGTGCGAATGGAACAAACGTGAACTCGGCCATCCGGTAACGTGGAACTCAGGGTCCGATGACTTCAGGTGGTCGCAGATAAGGACGCCTTGGAGATCAAAATATTAGTTGCCAGGTGACGGGGTCAAAGCAGTAAGATGGACACCGTCGCGGGAGTGGTGAAGATCCTTGGAGATGCCCTTTCAAAATTCCAGAAGGGCTTCACTAGCAAATTATAGCAAGGGACCATAGTGAACTTCGGGCGCCACTTGGTGGTGGTGGAGGGATTATTGACCGGGTGGTTATTATTTGCCGGCCGGCGGCCCGCAGAGAAGGAATTGAGCAGCACTAACCTGCCGACCGGATTGCGGATAACATAAGTTTGAAGGGTCCTGGTCTAGGCAAGTATGGACAGATTGTTGTCATTGAAATTAAAGAGAGAGCTAAGGAATTTCAAGCTGTGAATTTTGTGCATGAAAATAGAGAACGAACGTAGATTTAATATCAGATACCAAGCTTGTTTTATTTTTAGAGACAAAGTGCATTGACGCGCCCGCCTCGCTACCGCCGTGGCCTCGAGGGGGCTTTTTGTAATCAAGTAAATCAACCATGAATAAATAAAAGTGGTTGTTCCTAAAAAAAAAAAAAAAAAAAAGTTAACAGGTGACGAGGAAGGAACAGAAAAGGCTGGAGATGCTGCTGCACGTACCTCTCCTCACATCCATCCGATCCGCCGCCGTTGCCGCCACACATATTGCAGGCACGCGCGTGCGGGATCGTGGGAGCCTACCGAAATCGCGTGGGAACAGGCCTGTTGCGCTCAACTTCAATAAAAACCGTAAATGGCCGGACAATATGATTTAGCTTAGGCCCAGCTTGGTGTCAGTCCGGTGGAATTGGCCCGCATCGGTAGTGCAGCTCCCGAATCTCTAATCCTCACGTGCGCACCGCCTGCTCGATGCAACCCCCCACCCGCCCACCAACCTTCCCATCCCCGATGGCGATCATGGCGGCCACCGCCACCGCCCTCTCGCCCCTCCAGCTCCACCTCGCCAGATCCCTCCACCCCAGCCCCCGCTTCCTCCCTCCCGCCTCCACGCCCTCCCGCTGCCGTCTCCTCCCCACGCCGCCGCGGTGGTGCGCGCGCCTCCACATCGCGCCCCGGGTGGCCATCGGCAGCGACGTGTCCTCCTCCCACGACGTGGCTGCCGAGGAGGCCGCGGCTGCGCCCAAGGTCGGAAAGCGCGTGGGCGTCACGGCACCCGTCCGCGTCCACCACGTTGCCAAGGCGCCGGGCCTGACCTGCACGGCATGGAGGGCGTCGTCAAGCAGTACATCGGCGTTTGGAAGGGCAAGCGCGTCACGGCCAATCTCCCCTTCAAGGTGGAGTTCGAGCTCAAGGTGGACGGCCAGGACAAGCCGGTCCGGTTCATCGCCCACCTCCGCGAGCAAGAGTTCGAGATCGTCGGGGACGAATAGAGCTCTGGATTAGAGAATAATAGAGAAAATAGGCGCAGCTTTGCTGCGCCCTTGATGGAGTAAACCAGCCTATGGATGACGCCTGTAGCTATCCAAAATGATCCCAGACGGGTAGGAAGGGGCCGATTATTGAACTCCAAATGGTAGAGCTCCAATTAAATATGAAGGCAAATGAATAGATTATTATATATGATGCTGTATATTTTGAGTTAGTCTACAAGTATAAATTTTTTTAGTGCAGTGTACCCAATGAATATATTACAAAAAAGAAATAGCGTATACATAAGGTTGGTAGCTTACATGAATATCTGTAACATAACTTACCAAATTCTAAGTTGAAGTATATATGTTTTTAATAGAAACCATCTTAAGAAAAAAAAAGATGATGGTGTGACGATCCTTGTGTTTGAGAATCAACGTTAACAATAGCTCAGATCATATAATTAGAGGACCAAATTTATTCTATTCTGTAGGTACAAGTACAGATCAAGTTGAATGGAATTGAGCTTTCTCCAGGATTTGTCCCCCAAATTGTTAAAATTAGTTAGTTACATGCTTAGATACATGAAATTATTTTGCTATTTGACATTACTTGGATCCTTTTTTGAAGACCCGCACTCATAATATACAGAAAAAAGAGAATAAGTATATGATCATGCAGATCAGCTTATTTTGGATAGATCTGAGTTTAATTGTGACCGGAGCTTCTGATTATGCAGCTGGCCTGATCGTTAGCTTTTCCTCCACATGCAGAGTTGAATATTCAGATAAAAGTATACAATAGGAGAAATTATATTATAATCAAAAATTTTAGATTGCATATACAAACCGCAAGATGCAAAACATTTAGTTCGCTTTGTGATTAGCAAAACATAAGTGTTGTCGCTTGCAAAACATGGTTTATAATGAAATTAATATTATCAAGCAGCAAGGAGAGTTTTTTACACTGAAAAAATCTAAGTTGTATTGAGCAAGCAAATACGATAACCAGGACTCTAGGAGACTAAGACGCAGGAGTAAGGATAATTCATACATACACTGCTACATGGCTCTGCTATCACTTTCTTTTACCTACTCCTTCTAAATGAGGCTTGAGGAAATAGGATAAGATTGTGATTCATTAGCAAGAGATCGTTTTTAAGCAACAAAAAGCGCGTACTAAGATTACATATCAAGTGAACGACATTATGGCAAAAAGTTATGAACGATCTTATAGTGACAACAGACATTGAGGGATCCCATGAAGAGATCTAAGCAAAACAGAATACGTATCTGTAATTCAAAGAAAAGCAAGCCGTACATATTCCTACCCACCTTGTTTGTATTTTCGCAATTCAGTAAAGTAAGCTAAAACATATATTCCTACCCACCTTGTTTGTATTCCTTTTGGTAAAGGTAAATAACGCAACTAGAGATTGCCATGTTTTTCATGTATGTTCACATCACAGACTTATTCAGCTTAAATGCTTAATTGCTATGGAATATCTTCATATGCTATTTTATGATGAATTTCAGCACAAATAAGTATGGATCTACTCTAGAATTTCTAGGACATGTATAATTCATTTTTGAAAGAAGCCTTCATTGAGGAAGTTCTCGGACAACAAATTGGTAATAAGCAGTTCATCCTCAAGATTGCCAACAAATAAGTACTCAACAAATAGATGATACTGATAAACAAATATCTTCTAAGTTATGTATTCCAGGAGACAAAAAGTGACATGCTGAAATGTTTCAGTTCAATATGGAAGAGTTTAAATCACATGTGATGAAATGGACAGTATTATTGAATCAACTAATCCTGCTCTGTTACAATTCAGTATGTTCCATTGAGGAAAATATTTCTAGTGACAGCAGTTTTTAGGTTCATGCATATCCTTTTCATTTTTTTTGTTTGAAGTGTATAATGCTAGTGCATCACAAGCACGAATAAAATATATCAGAGTAGAGGACATGATTCCTACCAGCATAGCTTTTCAAATTGTATCAAAGAAGAATGAGGACAGGAGCAAACCAGGCTGGGTGGTCGCCAGAGGGCAACAAGCAACACATGTGGGAGGGGCGCCGCATGACGGGCCAGCGTAACGCGTAGGAGGTCAGGTCCTACAAATCGAACGCCATCTTTCGCTCTTCACTCTGGCGTACGAGCTGCGACGGCCGCATGTTGCACCACCATGGCCTTCCGCTGCGCGCGCCGCTGGCCGCTGAGCCGCGGGCGTGCTGGGCTTTCCTCGGGCCTTTGCCGCTATAGCCGCTGGGCGGCGCGTGTAGCGCCGCTGTTCACGTTTCGCTCTCCATCTCGCCGCACCACGGCGCCCGGCCTGGACCTGCGCGGCATGGAGGGCGTCATCGACGCCGCCTCCGCGCCTACATCGCCGCAGGAGTAGACGTGGAGAGGAGGCTTGCCGGGTCACGGCCAATCTCCTTCAGGGTGGGTTCGAGCTCAAGGTGGACGGCCAAGGTATCGCGGGTGGGCGCTAAAGACAAGCGCGGTCGGTTGTCGCCCACCTCCGCGAGCAAGAGTTCCATTTTAACGCGATCGTCCGGGGACGGAGCCGAAACTCTGGAGGTTAACGATGAATAATAACGACCCGCTCTAGAGATAACGCGCGGCTGGCGGCGGGATGTGGCACCCATGTCATTGTGTCTGTGCGAAAGGAGGATGTTGTCGAGGGTGCGGGGAGATTGCAACTTTGCTAGTAAGTTACTGATTGTTTGCTTATTTGCGGTGCGCTTCTCCCTCTCCTCCCTTTTAACATTGAAATTTTCATATGTGAGGAATTGTTCGAATGTTTGTTGATACTTATGATCCAAAGTAATTAAACTGACGAATCTGTTCAGCATTATGTTTATTGATATTGATTGTTCTCAAGACAAAATATTAGCTCTTGGCGAGCAATACTGTGATTTATGATGGAGAGTAGTTAAATTTGTTTTGATACGTGGATGATAAGATTAGCTTGATCTTAGCTCAAACAAGAGGCCTGATTTTTCCACTAAAAAATAAATATCTGATGCCAATATATCTGATGAATTGCTGATAGTCATGCAACTTGTAAGGATGGCCAAACATTATGAACATAACAATTATGTTATGAAATTTGGCTTCCCCGATCACCTTGTAAATCTACTCTTCAGATGTTTCTTGATTTCATCAGATATATAACAACAAGGCAAGGGCAAAAGATGCCAGCCCAGGCTTTCTCAAAACAGGCACGCCTGAAATTCATTTGCAGTGAATTTTTAAAAAACTCAACCTGCAGATGCAGGGTAAGATGTCCCCAAGGACTTTCTGCCTAAGATAGAAGGTAACCTCATACACGTAGCAGCACCTGTTGCCCATGTGAGAACCTGGGCCGGTCCCGAGACCTGTGCTAAGCCCACCTGAAATTCGCTCCCCACAAAATAGGGAACCCAGGACCTGAGGAGTGCTACACGAGCCACCTAACCGACTCAGCTAGAGGCCCTTTCACATTGCAGTTAATTTTACCTACATAAACTGGACTAACCACTTAAGGGTCAAGACTAACTGGATTAGCTGATTCTTTGAATTTAACCTGATGATGTTCTGATTATATATTGCAATTTGTGAATCGATCATCTATCTTTATTTCTTTGCAATGTTCTTGATAACATCTCTTAGAGACTGCTTTGTATTACTGCACCGTTGGATATTTCCTCTTCTTTTGAGCTTTCAGCTTTCAAGTATTCTATTCTTGATGTGGGGTTGCACGGCCCTAAAAAAGACCGTTCCCTGGTTCTGACAAAGCCAATCTTGTTGTATGATATTCTTTTTTCAGGGAATGTATCTATTTAGATTTGAATTATCAATGGCCTGTTCTACGGATAGTTTCACCATTACAATTTTAGCACCAATGTTTCTGTTCTAGTGATGACCAATGATTAATGTTTGCATTAATGCTCCTGTTCAAGTGATGATATAATGATTAATGTTCTAGTGTATTTTTTTGTGTCTGCTCCATGCATTTCTAAATCTCATAATGAGTTTTCTTAACAAAATGACCATTTCTACTATTTTATTTTTTGCTTATATTGCCAAAACATTCATTTTACAGAAAATGCACAGCAGTCATCTTCTGACCGATGATCTCGTATATGCAAAATACATGGTCATATGCATACACTCTCATGTGCTTCTGCAGGACTTCTCTTTCACACTATTAATGAAAATTTATGAAAGTCTTAACTACCTTGAATAAATAGTATCCAGGCTATCAGCAGGGAGCAAACTGAGATATTTTCTCAATGGGTTATAACTTGAAGAAACAGTTCTCCATGATGTTTGGTGTTTCCACTATTATTCATGAGCAAACTGAAAGATGTTATTTACATGGTTATTTCTCCCCAGTCAATGCACCTCTCTGCCAAGTATTCTTGTGCACTGTTTATTCAAGCACAATTGACAAGTTAGAACTTAAGATCCATCAGCGATTGATGTTTTGTACTGCCATAATGTTTCCTTCAATTTAGTTACCACGTTATAAGTGACTCAGATGGTTGTTTGAAGGATATTTGTTCAATTTGACCTATGTTTGTGTCTTCATATTGGATAAAGTGTCTGGAGACAGCTCGCTGATGGGCACAATTGTTCATATTTCAAAGCGTAGCCAAGTGGTCAGTTCTGATCAGCTTCTGCTGCTGCTTCCAGAGGCTTCATCATGCACAATTGGCAAATGGTACTGGAACAGATGAAAATTGAAAATCCATTCATATTCCAAGAACATCACTAATCCATTCATATTCTGCTGTAGAATTCTATGGCTGATATGGACATTTATACTTTTATCATTGAAGGCTGTCAAATTCAAGATGGTGATGTCAGTGAGAGACATAAATTGTTCGCAATTTAGAGCTACAAAAGGCAAAGGCATCCTGTGTTAAAAGCTATGCATACTTCAAAGCTTTTCTTTATATAAACACAATTTATTACCTACCACTACGCTGCAGCATTAGTGCAACTAGGCTATCTTTAAAGATGCTAAATACATAGAATTTTTACTCATTAACTCAAATCACTGATTTCAATCAATGGTGGAAACAAATGATCGGTTAATTGGAGCTAACAAACTGCGTGCACCAACAACAATTTTTTTTGGAACATCAACATATAGGAATAATTACCATCAGGTACGTTACCGTTGAGTGTCTTATTCTGCTCCTTTTAAAACATTTGCATAATCATTACCTTTCTTTCCAGTAAGATTGTTTACTCAACTGCAAATCTCTTGCTGCATTTTACCAAGAAATTCTACAACTGGAAAATACTATTTCTCTAGGAGTTTATTTCAAGTAGAACACTTGGCAAAAATATGGTAACTTGAAGCCTTATAAGTTATTTTCTTTTCTCCTATATTCATTTGCATCAGTAACTTTTTCAAGTTTTTTCTCTTATATTCATTTGCATTTGCCTCTAATATATATTGGTGCACTCTCTTATGAACACTTGCTTTGCTTTACATGTAAATTCCACTGACTAGCCACATCTGCAGAATCAACAAAATTTAGTTACCTGTTGCAAACCTAAGCAGCTTTTAGGGGCCTTTTTCCGTCCTCAATTGGTAATCTGTGTTCCCTCAATAAACTTAACCGTGCTCTCAGCTTAGTAGGTCTTAAACTGTTATGGTTATAGCTTAGTAGCAGTGTCAAATTTTAATATTTCACATTGCCAACATTTTGTTCATGCAACACTGAAGTTCTATTCACGAGTAGTTTCATCTTATACTTCATAATAATACGTCGAGAAGGTAAATAATCTAGACCCCTTTAGCATTCTAAATTTCAGATCCAACTAATGCGGTAGGACTTTGCTACAGAAGGTGTTGACAGTCATAAATTTGACACTCCAGAAAGGGTTGCTCAGAACTTTGCATTTACATAAATTGGCACTGCTCCAGAAATTTGTCACTTTCTGTCAAAACCAGTCATAAATTGCTCCAGAAGGTGTTGTGTTCCTCTTGAATTTATAGTTACAATCCATTTCAAGTACAGCAATTTCTGGAGCAAAGAACTTTGCATTTACATCAGTCAAACACTTTATTCGATCGTGCATATTAAGATAAAATCTACTATCAAACCTGCTATTTATTCCTAGCTGAAGTTGTCAGTTGTTTCATCTCGAGTCGCATGATTCATCCCTTCGACAATCTCTGGTATTCAGGTTATTTATTCAACTCTGCAGGTTGCCTATTATAACTCTGCGTCTCTGCTAAAGAATTGATTTATTTGAAATATTGAAATAATCGTTCACCCTGTTAATCTCTTCTTTGAGGAATACTTTAACTTATCAGTCACGGTACAATGTTTTCTCTCACAGCTGCAAGCATCAACTATAGTTGTTGACTCTATCTTTTGCAATTTTGTATCAGGAATACAAACTTCAAGGTTCATCAATTGTCTGATTTGGACTTGTTCTTATCACAAGCTATTGCCTATTCTGGTTTCTTCAAAGTTGGCTGAGGAACAGCGTTTGCTGCTTACTTTTGCAGCAGAACAGAGTGATTTAGTTTTGCTGAAAGGACTCTGTTCTCTTTGCGAAATTTAGTATCATGCCAAAACAAAAGGATCCTCAAACAGTCACCCAAAAACATAGAAGGAATTAAGTCAAGAAAACCTTGTCAAAATTTCAAAGCGAGATAGGACTGACCCCTAAGTACATGTGACTTTTGGACTTGTTGTTTTGCAGTAGGTTGATGAAATGTAATACTCCATCGATTTGGTAAAGTTTGATACCCTCCTCGGTTGCGTATGAGGGTGTCGACGAATGAATGGTGAAAATTTCTGGCCTCAATGCGTAAAAAGTGCCATGGTCCTTGCTTCCCTTTGCCTCTGAGTCTGTTGACTAAGCAAGGTTGCATCAACGAAGGGATGTGGGTGCATTGCTCTGGGATCTGCCTAGCTCCAACTTGTAAGCTCTGGTTGTTTTACTTGCAAAGTCGATGATTTCTATCTGACTAGGCATGTTGGAAGAATGGTTTAGTTGGAGGTCATTGTTTAGTGTTCATTTTGTTTTCTCATTGCAAAATAGTGTTCTTTTTACAACTATTTTCTAATTTTCAAATTTTTTTGCAAATAGTAACAGCGTAATATACAATTACTATTTTATTGGTTCACATTTGGCTCTACAGCGTAGGAGTTGGAGTAAAATAGAGAGATGTACGCTATATAACGGTTCTAATAAGATGAAAATTAGGCATGATAGTTAATTATCTGTTAATTCACCACCAGATATCGAGTAAATTGTACTCCGAAAGATTTTACTTTGATGTATTTTTAATAAAAGGCATTCGCATCAGACAGATAAAAACATTCTCAAGACAGGTGGCTCATTTGACAGACGGTGGCACTCTACGTCGTCCTCACTGTGCTCCTCCCAGTCCGGGGGGCCTGGCCGTCTGCTGAGCTCAACGGCTTTCTTCTGTGCTGCGTGCGCATCGTGCGGCGGCCGCTGAGGGCGCAGACCCCGACGAAAACGGCAGAAAATTTGAATTCCGTCTCGCTCCTCACCCTGCTGTCCCATCCTGTATTGCACCACGAAACGCAAAACTCCAATCCACGCCTCCCAAAGCTCTACCCCTCAAA
The DNA here is from genome assembly GCA_015847255.1 of Hyparrhenia diplandra. Taxonomy (NCBI): domain Eukaryota; kingdom Viridiplantae; phylum Streptophyta; class Magnoliopsida; order Poales; family Poaceae; genus Hyparrhenia; species Hyparrhenia diplandra. The sequence goes on from JADLZK010003573.1 coordinate 24,433, forward strand.
CACCACCGCATCGGTTCGCCGGTCACCTCCCCTCCCTCCCCACCGCTTTCCAAGGTCCCATCCCCAGTTTGAATCCCATGGGGCTCTGTTTCAGCAAGAAGCAGCAAGCGAAGCGCCGAGACGGGCATCCGTCCAGTGACGCCAAGAAGAGCGGCGGCCGGAAATCCGGCAGGGACACCGTGCTTGTCGCCGATGCCAGGAAGGCGCCTCAGGCGAAGGCGTCGGCGCCGCCCAAGAAAGGCTGTAGCCAGGCCGGAGGAGCCAGCAGCCGACAAGAGGACGGTGTTCGTCGTCAAGGCCGCGGCGGCGGCTGCGGCCGCCGAGGTCGCGGCCGCCTCGAAGGGCGTGCCTGACGAGGCGGAGGCGAAGAGGGGGCGGCGCCGGAGGAGGAGCCGAGGCCCGTCGCCGTGGGCCGGGCGCCGGTGCGGACGTCGAGCTGCACCAAGGAGGAGGTGGACGCGATCCTGATCCAGTGCGGCCGCCTCAGCCGGAGCTCGTCGGCGTCGGGAAGGCGCCGTCGGGCGAGCACCGGAGGTACGCCGGATCCAAGCGGAGCTACGACTTCGACCACGACAGGAGGGGCGGCGGCGGCGACGTCGACGAGTGCGATTGGGGCAGGGGAGGGGCCGCGGTGGCTAGGCCCCTCCCGCGCCGTAGGACGCCGGAGCGGAAGCGCTCGTCGAGCCACGATGGCCGCACTGGCGGCGGGGAGGGAGCCGGAGCCGGAGGATTAGCCGGTCGCCGGGGCGGCGGGCGGACGTCGTCCCTGCCGCGGGAGCTCCGGGACCGGCGAGCGAGGCGCGTGAGGCAGCAGCCGGGCAAGATGGTGTCGGTCCCGGCCAGGGAGAAGGGGCGCGCGCCGTCGCCCGTGAAGGCTGCCTCGTCTGGCAAGAGGTACCCATCGCCGAGGTCCAACTCGCCCGCGAGGGCAGCGGCCTCGGGGAACGAGAATGCCGGAGTGCAGGCGACGCACGGGCCGTCGCTGAGCCGCAGCTCCTCGAGGAAGGCCGAGCAGTCGCCATTCCGTCGCAATCCCATGGCGGAACTCGACGAGAACGCGCTCGGCAACAACCACCATCACAGCAATGGCAAGCCTCTGAAGGTACGGATTCACAAAGTCTAGAAATTTCCCCATTTGCAGCTTCAGTTTCCCCTACCAAATTTGCTGAATCTTCAAAATGATTTGCAGAAATCCGCTGACGGTGCCGTTGCAATTGCATTGCCACAGAAGACCACCACGGAGCGGGCAAAGGATCAGATTCCCAGCTGCCGAACTGCGAAGGGAGAAGGAGATTGTGGAGGAGGCCGTGGCTTCGGACACCAAAGCAGCGCCTGCAAGGATGAACGCGACCCACTCGGTGAGCATTGTGGCCGAGAACGTGACCAATCCTCGGCCGGGGGCCGGTCGTCGAGGCGGTCCTCACGCGAGTTCGAGCACAACACCTACGCATCCCTGCTACTGGAGGACATCCAAAACTACCACCAGCAGAGCACCAGCGCTGCCACTGCGCCGACCTTCGCGCTCCCGGCGTGCGTGTCCAAGGCCTGTTCGATCCTTGAAGCCGTCGCCGACCTCAACTCCTCCTCGTCCGAGAACAAGAGTTTCGAGCTGGAGAGGTCGGTCAACGACAAGGAATCCGTCAACGGCAGGTACGGCGGCCAGGGTGCGGTCACCACCACCCCTCGTGGTGGAGTCGGAGGTCGGCGTCAGGACGACCTCATGGAGCCGAGCATGCACAAGTACGTCTCCGTGCGTGACATCCGCGGGGAGACGGAGCCGCAGGAGTCCGCGGGGGAGCAACAGCTTCGCCGGCAACGCCTGGACATGCTCGTGGGAGCCCAATTCCGTCGACTCCACAGACCGGACCAGGACGGCGGCCTCGCAGTCGTACAACGGTGACGAGGTGGAACAGTCATGGCAGAGCAAGCAGAGACCGTCGTCATCCCAGGAGCCCGGCCACCGTGGTTCCACTAGCAATGTTCAGGTCCACAGCGTGCGTGGTGCTCACCGTCTCAGCGGTGCAGCCATCGGCCAGTCTGATGTTCGCGGTGTCTCAGGGGAGTTCGTCCATCGCTTAAGGATGCAGCTGGAGGTTTTAGGAGCCATGCTTAGTTTGCTGTTTCTTGTTCTCAAGTTGTAATGGCAAGATAGGTTGCTGTTTCAGACTAGTTTTTAAGCATTTGAATTATTTGCTTAATTTGGTGATATACATTGTTCAGATGTAATCAGGCAGTGACATTGGCAATGTATACTCTTTTGTTCACCTGTTAATCCCTAGCATTTGGCTAATATTCAGAGCACATTGCTTCTAATAAAACTTTCAAGTTACTTTATGCGCGCGACAAATTTTGTTTTGTAATTGGATTTGTCTCTGTCACTACCAAATTATCAGTGTACTTTCATAGCTCAGTGTTAATTTCAAGTTCCCAAGTTCATATGAACTGAGTTGAGTAATATATATTTAGTAGGCGGTAACATATTAAAATTTAACAAGTTGCTTTCATAGCTCAGTTGGTTAGAGCACCCGTTTAGTAAGCGGGAGGTCTTGAGTTCAACTCTCAATGAAAGCATTTTGTTAACATCTGAACTCTCCATTTTAGCATTTTACCTTATTTTTGAATGATTGAACTCTCCATTTTAGCATTGCATTTTACCTTATTTCGAATGATTGAACTATCTGACACTCTTTGTTTTTTCTTTTTGCAATCGGATCGTTCACCGTTTTTAATTAAGAGGAGAAAACCAAACCGATTACAAAGTAAAGAAAAGAAACAAACAAACCAAACTACACAAAAAGATGTCGGGGACATCAGCCTTAGCTAGGACTAACAACCAGAGAACACAAGTTTTAAGGATTACAAACTGTCGTAAGAGTTCGACCAAAAACACAATGACCGGTGACAGTGTCTTGAAACCCGCTTGCACCCATAGCTCAGCTTCCTCCACTAATTGAAGAACCGGTGGAGTCGTTTTCGAATACCCTTGCATTTCGTTCCTTCCATAATATCCAAGCGATCAACAACAACAAAGTGTCAAACGTGGGGCGCGCCTCTTTGGCGGCGCGCCGTCGGGCCGGCCACCATGCCATGACGCCGTGGTCGACGCCATCGGGGCCAAAGCCCGTAGCCCCGCCGGTGAGAGTCATCGCCACCCGCTCTCGAGCGACGACTTAACCTAAGAACAAATGTTCACAGGTTTCTGATGCTTGTCCGCAGAGAGCGCAGGAGTCGTCGTCTTGATGTTGTGTAGGTGGCGATTACATTTTGCCTAGAAGAAGAAACCCACTCTTGATGGGGCCTTGGTGCGCGAGCTCCTTAGCACCCAAAAGAGTCGTTGAGGCGAAGAACCCTCGGTATGACGACGCTGGAATAAACTCTTTGTTTTTTTCAAAATTGCGTTTTCGCATTGCATTTTGCCTCAATTTGACAACTCAATGTTTTTATTTAAAAACTCGTTTATTATCTCATATTTACATTTCTTCTTACCATATTTTCGAATGATTGAACTCTCTCATATATTCTTTTCAAAAATCATTTTCATATTGCATTTTTTGCCTCATTTTCAAACGACTGAAATCTCGCACATTTTTGTCAAGCTCTGTTTTCAAGGCCGAACTCATTTCTTATCTCATTTTTTTTTTTTCAAACACTTTTTTTTGACCGAGCTCTTTTCTAACCTTTTAACTATCTTACTCTTTTCTTATACTGTTTTAATAGCCGAACTCTCTTGTTTCCAAGCTCTTTTTTTTTTTTTTTGAAACGACTTGTTTCAAGCTCTTGCTAACTTTTTTTGCAATTTTTTTTACCTCCTTTATCCATAAATAAATTAATTAGTTTAACGGCAAACATCTTTATGTTTAATTAAATTTATAAAATACAAATATCTATGGCTCAGAAAGGAGGGGGTAAACTGTTATCTTTTGAAGCTCCTGTTAAATTTCACTGCAAATTTTATTACTTTTTTTTTCTGTAGCGACTAAAATTTTTTTTGGGTTTGTCTACCTCCCACCCGGGTGAATTAGAGGGATGGTCACCCGGGTGACAACGGCACCTATTTCACCCGAATTTGGTGCAAACTGAAAATCAGGTGAAACAAAGCCATATTTCACCCAGATTTGATAGCCATCAAAAGGTCCAAATTATTTCAGATGGTACAAATAAAAATAAATGACCCTAAACCCTATATGAATCAGATTATGAGATTCAAACAAAGCACATTAAATATGATCAGATTAGCAAAATTCAACAAATACAGAAATTTAGAATTTACACCACCATATGTATACAATTACACCAAAAATATATTAAATTTACACCATTATATTAGGTGTAAAAAATACAGTCATCTAGTGTAAATTAGGACCTGACAATACATAATACATGATTTTAACATGCTTAACAACTTTGAACTGCAACCAATCAAGAAAAATAATATATTAGAAGCAGCACAAGCGATTTTAACATGCAACGAACCATTTGGATTTACAGCCAACAGTCAGTGAGCCATCCGACCACTGTGCAACTGTCCATAAGAAACTTGCCTCATCCTGCAAACTGAAAATTATGCAGAGACAAATCAAAATTATGCAAAGACAAATAACAAAGGACATATATTTATTATGGAAGGCAAAGTTAAATAATAGGAAATGCAAACTAATAAGACATACAAACAGACAAAAACAAATTATATTGACATGTCCGCGGCGGTCAGGTGCAACAGCCGGTTGGACTAGGGGTGTGTTTAGCACCCAAAATTTGGTGCAAAATTTTGGATGGATGTGACATGTATGTCACATCGTCTCCAGAAGACGTTTCGTTTGTTAGTGGTAAATATTATCCTACCATACGTAACTCAGCTCAAAAGAATCGTCTCAGAAATGTACATCTAAATTTGTATAATTAGTTTAATTTTTTACCTATATTTCGTACTCCATACATGTTGCTTGGTGGACGGATGTGATGGGGAATCTTCTTTTCGTAGTGGAATTTGGGAGGAATTTGGGGTGCCAAAAACACACCCTAGGCTAAGGAAATTACATTGCATATATCAGTGTAAAATTTATAATGGGAAACTGTAATATTGCTATTAGTTGAAATCAATACTAATGATGTGACATGCACAAAAAAATACTAATGATGTGACAGCATGCATCACTTAACCACTGTGGCCTGCACCTGACCGCGCGCATAAACACAGCACGACATTGCACCTGGCCGCACCACGCGCGCTTGTTGGCTTGCTCCTCCATCACCGTTCGGTTGCAAGATCTGACGGCCAGAAAATCGGGTGACCGACGTCCTTTTTCACCCGGGTGAGGTATAGATTTACCGTTTTTTCATTAAGCTGGTGCTAACTTTTTGCCGTGGGCTTAATATTACAGCCCATCATTAAAGAAAACCCATCAAAAAGACCCCTCTTCGCCTCTCTTCGGGCGCCAAGCCTTTCCAAATTCCAAACCCGCGGTGGAAGACGAAGGCAAAGGCAGCAAGTCAGCAACGCAGAAGCCGCCGCCGTCGCGGAGCGCAAGCCATGAAGTTCAAGGCCTTCTTCACCGACGATGGCATCTCCTCCTCGACAAGCGTAAGCGTGATGTCATCGTACAAGCACTGCTCCTGCCCCTCTCGCTCTTCCCCCCTTTTTTCTCTCCCGCAATTCATCGAGCACGGGTCATGCGTCGCCACGATTTCTGCCATGCAGGATTCCTACCGGCGATGGACAAGGTGGGGGCGCGTCTGCCACGTTTTCCTCACGCCCACGCACGCCATGCTCCTCCACAACCTGCTCGGCGCCGGGCCCGACGGCGGCGGCCCGCAGTGCGTCGCGCAGTTCTCCAAGGACCTCCTCTTCCGTGAGTACAACCTGTCCTCGCGAAACGGGAACCAGATCGCCTTCTCCGTCGAAGTCGCGCTGCTTCACCGCGCGCTCCGCAGCGTGCTCGCCGTCCACGCCCAGCCGCCGGCCGCCGGGGACGCCACCGGAGCCCCCGCTATACAGGTGAAGCTCGTCAACAAGCTATCCGCAGGGTCACGAACCGCCACGCCATTCCTCACTTTCGAAACCAAGGGCGCCCGCGCGGCCGTCGTGCAGGATGTGCCCATCTCGCGCCCTCTCTCGCGCTCCGACATCGAGCGGTTGCAGGCCGCCCTTGACGCTGCCAAGGATCTCCCTCAGGTTTGTAGCCTTCATGTATCATCTTATATGGTTCCTAATATTCTGTCGCATGAAAAACGGGTCCTGTGGTTCAGGTTCAGATCAATTCGGACTTAAATTTACAGCGATTGAACCTAATGGAAGTGATTTTTACTATGCAATTTTTAGTGGGATTATTTGTTGTTGGATGGGTGAACTAATACTATACTTCTGTTCGTATTCACAATCCTAGTGAATGATGTTTTGGAATTTGGATTCAACTCTGAACACATTTGTCCTGGTGAATTGGTGAACTGCATATTTGTTACTGGTGAAGATATTTTAATTTCTTATAGAATGGTGATTGATCCAGGCATTGAAATGCACTTGGCTGCAATACTGGACAAGAGCAATCCATAGCCATAGTAATTTAAAAAAAAAAATGTAACAGAATTACCAATATTGAAATACCAAATGTGTATTTTGAATACTTTATGAACTGCGGCTGCAGTGTAAATGCTCTTTTCTGCTGAAATTGACTTGCACTCTCGAATAGTAGTGCATGGTTGATTTTAATGCAGTGTGCTTGCAATCTTGAGGGGTCTGTATCGTTTTAATCATTTAATGTTATTTAGCCAAAGGCAAATAGTGCTTCATTATCACTTAGAGTGACCTTCTTGCATAGTTGTTGAACTGCTGATACATGGTGGGCATCCTTTGTGCAGACTCTAGTCCAGGTTCCTGATCTGCCACAACTTCAAAGCTTAGTGGATCGTTTGAAAAATGTTGGTGATCTGCTAACAGTGGCTGTCACCCAATATGGTGATCTCCATCTACAAGTTTCCACATCTCTTGTTACTGTTGGCTCTGAATTTCGGAAGCTTGGGTTATTGGTGACCGTGGTAAGATATGGCACTAGATAGTTTAAATCAGCATTAATTTCCTATCCTGCCCTCTTGTTTAATTCAGCTGACTACATATTGCTCTATATTCAGCAAATGCACCTGTGGGTGATCAAAATTTGACTTCTTCGACTCGTATGGATATGGCAGTTGAGAGAGGGGAAGCACTTTCAGTGGTATTGTTCCCTAGCGCCACTTATTTTACTCTTCCACTCTTCTTTCGGTGCCATTTATTTTTTGAAACAAATTTTGGTGCCATTTAGTTCACTGATTTCTTTTTTCTTTCTTTGTTCTCACAGCAAGTAAATATGAAGCACCTTGTTAAGAGTCTACACTGTCATTTGGCCAAGCCAGACTGTACCTTCTATGGTTTGTTTACAGCTATAGTCTCAATGGTATCTTTTGTTCAATAGACTTTTTGACTTAACATTGTTCTTACTGTTTGTATAGGCATTTCCCCTGGTGGTGCTTGTTTAACAGTCGTATTCCAGTATTTCATCCCAAGAACTAGATTGGCAGACAAGTCCATTAGCTTCTACTGCAGGCTTCCAGTCCTCGACCCTGGATCCAGTTAAATAATTTACCAGGCATAACTAGATTTATGTATCAACAAAGAATATTAGGTAAGAGTAGGAAGACTATTAGCTTAGCTGCTGCATATTTCTTCATGTCTAGTGTCTACCTTAGGGACTTGGGATACTCTTATATTGTCTTCACAGTTGTTGTGATATGATATGTTATGTGAAATGCTGATATGACATGTTGTACAAGCTGACATGCATCAATTTTGTTATGGCATTGGATCTTTACTGACAGCACTACAGAAGCATATTAGAGTTGTGACTGCCATTACTATCAGGGCAGCTTATATGTAAGGCTACAAGTTTGAATCGTTAAATGCTATGAGATTCTGTCTTTGTGAGTTCTTCCTGTTTCAAAGCCCTCTTTGTTTGCTGCAGGCTTCAACTCCCTGTGCTATCCTCCAGCATTCTGAAGAGTATAAGCATAAGGAAGCACTAGGGCACAATATGCCTGTTTAGCTTGAGCCTAGCAGTCTACTAATACTAACAATATATGAATGCTTGTCTGTTTAAAAATAGATTTGCACAATTGGATGTCCAAACTTGGTAGATGATTTTTTTCCCCTGGGTAGCACTATACATGTAAGTGGCTCCCAAATTAGTCTGTCCCCTGAAAATTGCATCAATAGATTGTTTAGGACCTGCTATCAACAAACTGCCGCACCGAATCGTTCCTTCAGGGAGGTGAGATTAATTTACAATTTATGTGAAATTTACGATTATTCTGATGCTCAATTTGGTTTTGAGCTGACAACAGTGTGATTTTTTTTTTTCTTGAAAAACAGAAAATCTAAAACAGCAAACAGGTTCCAAAAAATGGATCTAACGTAACAGCAACGGAATCTTTCTTGGAAGATCTCTGTAGAGCCCATGCGCTCGACTGTGTCCGTGCCCACATACCACATGATATCCCATATCTGTACTGTGCCTCTCATCTGAGTCTGATGCTATCTACAGCTCCCTTCTGCATCTACGGCCATGGCATTCAGGGCCAAAATGAAGACTATCTGACCGACGCCTCTATTTCTCATATTTCAAAGGTGTACTAACAATTTTCGCATGGTAGACCAGAGATACAAGAAAAATATGGAGAAATGAGATAGGCTTCAAATCCATGTCCTTGGTCTAGCATATTTAGGGGGACCATCACCAGACTTCCTTTTCAGCTGTACAACCTTACTGTTACTGGCGTTCTTGATCTGGCTTGGAAACCTAGACTTGGGCCTCGTTTAGATGGCTAGAATTTTTAACCCAACTTTCACTTTCTCTCCATCACATCACATTAAATACACCAAAAGACATATATTTGGAGTATGAAATGTAGGTAAAAAAATTAACTAATTACACAGTTTAGATGTACATTCATGTAGGCGATTCTTTTTAAGTCTAGTTACACCATGGTAGGATAATATTTTCCACAAACAAACTTAAACGCGTCTACAGTGTGCCAACAGTGTTTTTTGCTAAAATTCTAACATCTAAACAAGGCCTTGCTCGTGTTGCTGCTCTTGCACCATTATGGTTGATCATAATAAAGAAATAATGGTCGATCATTACAGACGCGACTTGAATGAATCCATGTGAAATGTTTGAAACTTGCCAGTATCTACCTAATGACAAGCAGTACGGCATACATATCTTATTGTTTGTTTATATTTATATATGGGGCATTTACAATTCTGTCAACATGTAGTACTAATTTATGTAATCAGCAAGCAATCAAAATAAATGTGATAAATAATACCCGGTCATGTGAGCCGTAACCGCTTTAGTGCCGTCTGTGGAAGGCAATAAATTCTGAACAATCAGTCATGTGTCACTCGGCATCTCTCCGATGCCACTTTGCTCACATAGTGACATTACATGTATGTATACCTGTACTCAAATTAGCTTCAGTTCCAAAACGTATGATACGAGTTTAATTTTCCCTGATCTTAAATACACAATATAACACCAAGAGCCGTGGGGGAGAAACACCCTATTCCTGCTATCCAAAAGAACCAGATCATCGTCCTCTAGCCCTCATTGGAACCGAGCTCTGGATCAACAACGTAACCTCTCAGCGATGGCGTCTTGCCGAAAGAGGGACTGGGGCCTTTCTTCTGCATTCTTTTCCTCGCGATGTGGCCGCGGATCCATGGCAACGCATCCTCGTTGATCTTGATCATGAGGAAGAAGAGGATGCGGTATATGAAGATCATGCTGAAAATGACTGACAAGTCGATCCACTTGTTCCGGTCCACATTGATCTGGAAGATGTACTTCAGGATGAAGTCTCCGGGGATCTTGGGTTGATCTGGGTACTGGTTGTCGAATGTGAGGCCTTTCATATCATTCTGGCATTGGCCCTGTTAGATGTATGGAGTTTAGTGTCAAAAAGTTCAAGGTTGGAAGTCTTGTGTATGTGGGTTGCTCTACTGTGTGGAACCGAATTTACCTGCAGTGCCCAGTAATGGAAGCTGATGTACTGCATGGGGTATCTCCAAAATGGCTTTGGGATGTCGTATGGAAGTCTGAAGTATCCAGAGACCAACATAAATATTCCCTGTCCAGGAAAATTGTTGAGAAGATTTCATCATGATAAGTTCCAAAGCCACAATCTTTTCAAAGGGAGCATATTGATGCCTATTTATGGTGGCATGGCACTACTTAACATAACTAACTAAATAAACATTAAATCAAGAATAATGTATATTCTGCACCAATGGCTAAAGCAGGGCAAAAAACAGTGTCTCATGCTGTCCTAAAATTTCTGACATTGTACTAGAATGTTGGCCAGTATGTAGTAAAGCTTCAACATCAAAGGACAAGCTGGATATTGGATCAATAGACACTAAAGTCCTTTGATGTATTCTGGTCCCAGAAAACTGCCTCGAGTATGGAGGTTCTTTAGTTCATGAATTCATTTTAAATGCCACATGGTTGTATATTTCAACTTATGCCACAACTAAAAGTGCAACATCTGAGCTCAAAAGATATTTACAAGGTGATTCATAATCCCGTGCTTAACCACATATTTTGAACACATATCCCCAAATCATAATAGGTTATAAGGTCAGATAAACAGACATGGTAGACCGGTGAAAATGACATACCTGAATTCCAGCTCCTATGATGATACCCATTAGAAAATTCGGAATGACACTGGCAATTGCCATCATTAAGCTTTCAACGACTGTAACGCTGGCATACAGGTTCAATACAAAGAAGATGTAGTGTTCGAAACCAGGGTGCAGGCGCACCATAAAGTAGCATATAGTTCCCGACAAGAAGCATATCAGAATCAGGAATGGCGTTGCTGAGATGGTGTTACTGATGACAAAGGATGCGACACCGTAGTGACCATTCAGCCGTTCCCGTTGGAAAACCTGTACAGATGAAGCAAAGGAAAGGTGAGCAAAATTCATAGCATTTCCAATTTGCAGATGAAATAACACCATTTTAATTTCACCTTCATTTCTTCAACAAACGAAGGGAATCCTCCGATTGACATGAATGTAACGAACCCAAAGACGAATGCAGAACAGGAAGCTCTGGCCTGCAGAGGCAAGGTAGAGTGAATGCATTAAAATCAGCCATATGGTCATGTGACTACATTATTGTGCATTCATATCAGTCCACAGCCCAGATCTTCCTGACCAATTTCTTTTCTTCCTATCCTTACCAGGATGGATGTGTATTTAGTACCAACATCCAGGTAGATTGTGCCGATGCAAACAGTCACGAGGATATAGATCAGGAGCCTGAGCCAGTAATACCCAAAGTCCCTTGACATGTTGATGAAGGAGCGCTTGGTCAGAGTGCAAGCCTGCATCAGGAAGCTGGCCTGGCTGCCACCTGAATCCAGCACAGTTCCTTTCTGTAAGGAACAAGATGGTTATGGTTATTTCTAGCCCCAGATGCGGTATTTATTATGTGGACACAGGAAACAGATACAGCATATCAATGCATAATGTTGTGTTTGCTGACTCAGAAAAACGTACCATTCGCGAGATATCATTAACTTTCTCCCTTGCAGCATAGTAGTATTGAGACCTGCTGTAGGATGCAATCAATTTCCTGATGGCTTCGGCTGTGGTGATCTTTTCAAGGGGATCGTCGGATCTCTCAGCCTTTTCCATGAACACCAAAAGGTCATATTAGTATTTATTTACAGCAGACAACAAGTTTTTTATTTTTCAAGTTTTGTTGGCTCTGATTTGGCCAAGGACCTGCTTCTTCTTACCCTTGCTTTCATTGATCCTTTCAGGGTGGCCTTCACCTTGTCAAAGTCGAGTTGACGCACCTCAGGAAATGATCCGATGGATTCCGCAGAGGTGGGCAAGGGAAACCGGCTTGAGCAAAGAACTGCAACACCGAGAAATGCAAGGAGTCAGTCTCACCATCTACTGGAGCATGCATTCAGCATCTCGCGGTAACACCGGCAAGAATCCAGAATTTCTACCTCACATGCTTGTGATGCTTGGCCGAAGTAGACAGTTTTGCCCCGGATAGCAGGAAGAGCATGTCGAAGAGCTCAAACACCTCGCTGCTGGGCTGGTGGATGGAAGCAATCACTGTCCTGCCGTCCCTGGCCAGGCCCCGCAGAGTCTGCGTCACGAAGAACGCCGACGAGCTGCACACACACACAGCCACGCAGCAAAGTTAGCCTCCGCGCGCGGTAACAAACCAACTGACACTGGCTCACACTTCGCCGTGCAGTGCACTGCATGCTCACCTGTCGAGGCCGCTGGTGGGCTCGTCGAGGAAGAGGAGGCGCGGGCGCATGAGGAGCTCGAGGGCGATGCTGACGCGGCGCTTCTCGCCGCCGCTGACCCCACGGAGGTGCCAGTTGCCGATGACAGTGTCGGCGCAGTCCTGGAGCCCCATCTCGACGATGGTGCCCTCCACCAGCGCGCGCTTGTCCTCCCGCGGCATCTTATCCGGCAGCCGCAGCAGCGCCGAGTAGCCGATCGTCTCGCGCACCGTCAGCGTCCCGATCAGGTTGTCGTCCTGCGTCACGTACGCCTGCAAGCCGACGTATACACCTCTGGATCAGTCTCCTCCGGCAGCTCTACTACTACTAGTACAAACTTTCTCATGAAAAAAAAGTTGGTTCACTTTCTACTCTAAAACTAAAAATCAATCAGAGCTAAATTAGCCAGAAAACCGATGTGTTTAGGCCTGCAGGATGGTGTTGCGTGTAACTGCTGGTGAGACAGGCCCAAACGCCAGAGGCCGGACGGTTCGTATATCACCATAAATTCGGGGGCAGGATCAGAGAGAAAAACCCAGCTGTCAGTATTTATGCTGTGTAGGTGGCTGTGGCTTTAGGCCGTTCTGTGGCTTAGGCCGTTCTGGCTCTCCCAGCTCAGAGACGGACATGTGTATTGTATTGACAGCACAGCACACACACACACAGGACGACGACATCGATCGCCATTGTTTTCGCCTCTGGTGGATCGATTGATGAGATTCAAATTAAACGAGACTAGCAGTAGTACGTCGTACGGCCTAGTAGTATGTTTGAATGAATTGGAAGTGGAGGCGCCATGGATCGACCAACCGATTGAGGGCGAATTAAATCCGCGCACCTAACTCTGCATTACAACGCCGGAGCTCTACACTATGCATAGGGCACACTAGCCGTCTTTGGCCGGATGCGAAAAAACGACCCGGATCGATTGGATTGGACGTGTATCTGTGATCTGTCGTCCTCGTCGCTCATAACGCCGTTGCCGGCCGGCTAGCCGATCTCCCTTCGCTGCCAGATATCAAAATAAGCCGCTCGCACCTCTGCTTAATCATAACCCTAACGCTGTGTATTGGTACTAGGTCTTATGTTTTGAAAAAAAAAAAAAAGTGGTAGTAGGTCTTAAAAAAAACAGAATGAAAGTACTAGTTATGTCATTAAGTGAGTATATACTGTACTAGTATAGTGATAGCACGGCCGCATACATATTTCATTTGGAAAAAAAAACATCGGCAACCACACTTTTAATTACTAACAACGGTTTTTTTTAACTGAACATCAAGCATCTTACCAGATCCGGGATACCTTGAAATACGATTTGCATGTTGCGAGATGCCAGTTATGGAAGATAGCTTCGAGCTTGAACAGATCCTACCTAAGAAACCCTTAACGGAACTGCTAGTGCTAGCTCCTATATATGGATGTACGGAGTGTTTGGTGCTCAAAAATAGAAGAGTGATTCTATTGTTTTTTCCCAGTTGAGATCTAGCTAGTCTAGGACGACGAGCTTAAGTGAGGACTGAGGAAGCAGCAGCAGCAGCAGCAAGGTCACTGCACGTACGTGAATAATTATGGATGTTTACGTACCGCGGCGCCGAAGGAGAGCTTGGCCTTGCGGCCGTTGAGGAGGACGTCGCCGGAGAGGAAGGCGTTGGCGGCGAGGCGGCCGGCGAGGGCGTCGAGCAGGGGTGGACTTGCCGGACCCGGAGGGCCCCATGAGCGCGGTGAGCGAGGCGGGCTCCGCGTACCCGGTGAGCTCGTCCAGCACGGTCTGCGTCTTGCCGGGGCCGAGCGCCACGGTGACGCAGAGGTCCTTCCACGTGAGCCTGGCGGACACGTCGCCGATGAGCGCCGCGGGGCCGGCAACACCCGGCGGTAGCGCCTTGTTGTCCCTCCACAGGGTCTCGCTCAGCGGGCTGAGACCCACCACCATGGCGCCCCCGGCGGAAGCCGCCGCCGACCCGTTGGCCTGCAGCTCCACCATGGCCTGCCCGGCCGCCGCGGACCGAGGCGTCGTGCCGTCGCCCGGCTGCAGGTCTCCTCCGGCCCGTCTCATGGCCTGCAGCTGCCGCTGCGGAGCTGGGGCTGGGAGCTAGCTAGCTAGCGTGGCGGGGCCGTGCACTGGGACTGGGGGGGAGAGACCGGCCGGTCGATGGATGCGGTGGAGAGGCAGCTAGAGCGGCAGGAGTTATAAAGGAGAAAAGCATGCATGCACAATAAAGAGGGGGAGTTAATGGATGGATGGAGCAATCAGAGAGCAGCGAGCGATGGAGGTGAGGTGAGCAGCTCTCCCCTCGCCCGCCCGCCCGCCCTCGGTAACAAACCGCCAACCAAATTGCATGTTCATTGTTGGGCTCCACTCCACGCCCATCCCATTGCTTCATCGGCCTCTACAGTTCTCCTTATTTCTGGAATATATGCCAATAATTCATGATTTCTCATTTTCATGATCCAGCATTTCGAATTTTTTCGAGTAGTACTATATATCCGTTTAATAATAGATCAAACATTGTAGCGGTTATCACATCAAATAGAATGACAAGGAAAAAAATGTGTTTTTTAATAAAGGCATTGGCAAATCATTGATGATATGATCACACAGGAAGCATTATTATCCACATTTTTTCCCTATACACATAGAAGAACAACGTACTACATTCGTATTACGAAGGAAAAAGTAGTTAGAATATACTCCCTCCGTTTCAAATTGTAGTTCACTTTTTGGCTTTTCTAAAATACATTGATTTTGCTATGCACTAGTTATACACTATGGCTAGATACATAGTAAATCAAATGAATCTAGAAAAGCCGAACTACAAAATTAAATATATTATTAATGCGTATATATACAGTAGTATAATATGTCTGTGCTAAGGCTATGACAGCATTCAGGTATATATAAATTAGAAATAAAATATATGCAAATTAAAAAACCAAATTACATTGGATGAAAATAGACAGTATTGTTTCAAGTCAAAAAAAAAAAAATCCATGCTAATGATTGCGGCAAAACAATATTTACAATTGTGTAAGCATCTTCTACATGGAGAATTGCTAGTGATAGCGAGTGTATATTGTGTCCTCTCTCTCGTCCACGTAGATTAAAAAAAGATAATTGGTAGCGACGTTGCTCCACCACCGTGGATAACAAGTGAACTTAAATTTGAAATGGAGCGAGTATGCAAACAATTAACCAAACGGATACGGAAACCGTGCTGCCGTGCAGCTGCACCGTGCGCTGCCAGCTGACGAGTCGCATTCGTATTCGTATTCGTATGTATGTAGGAGAACGTACGTACGCGTCAATTGCACAACCCCGTAGTATGCAGCACACGCACGACACGAGCGACGCTGACGGATTGGATTGAGGGAGCGAGCCAGCGTCCGGCGAGGGGAGAGGGCGCGCGGGAAGTCAATCGGTCGGGCCAGGGCCGCCGTGGCAAGCCGGCCGCGCGACGGCAGGCAACACGTTTCGGTTACGGGCGCGACGCCGCCGTCCACACACGCACGACGCAAGAGGGAGCAGAGGTCGGAGATGGATGAGAGGTCAGGCCATCCATCCAGCAAGAAGCGAGCAGGTGCGCATTTATGGTGGTACTGGTAGACGTTGGCACTGTACTTTCATGGCCATTCCGACTCTCCTTTTATTATCCCCATAATTCTGGCTCGACTCGGCACTTGCGCGTGCATTCAAACGCGCCCGTCCCCTTTCTCGTTTCCAGCGGAGCGCGGATTCATTCACTGTCCGGGACGGGTCGGGTGGTGCTGGATGGTGCAGACGACCACGACAGCCAGCGATGGCGTGCACCTGGAGCAGGCGCCTAGTAGTATACTGCTCCCTCTATTCCACGATCCTCGTAATTTTTTGACTCATATAAATTGTGTTTAACTTTCGTCTTATTTAAATTTTTTATGTAAATTTAAAACAAACAAAACGTCGTTACAATATCTTTAGTGATGTAATAAGTCATAACAAAAGTGGTAATATTTATTAAAAAAAGTTGAATAAGACGAGAGGTCAAACACGGTTTATATGCGTATTACTATTTTTATGTGTTTCCGTTTGTGTGAATATTTCACCTGAGCGTATCATGACATAAAGAAACCTTACACGACCAGCTCATGAAAGGCCATCGCATATATGGGCATGCATGGTTTTTAACCGTGTACTCGTACTATCCCTGCTGTTTCGTTTCATTTCAAAGCAAGATCATCAAAAGCTTTGATGTTGATCGGAAAGGGCAATAGTTGGTACTAATGCATAGTACTCGCATATGGAGTAGTGTACATCGTATATATATCTGCCAAATTCTGCCGATTATCAAGCTCCGGCTCCGAGCGATCCACACCCCTGCAATCATATCTGGCACCAGCAGTAGCGGTGATCTGACTGACCATCACGCATTCACGCATTGGTGACAGTTCCCCACGCGTAGTTGGCCCCGCAACCGGTTAACCGAGCGCCCTGAAAAAATTTGAAGAATTGACGCCAAAACCAAACCGACCGGTAAAATCAGGCTACGCAAGGCTACGCAGGCAAGGAAGGCGTGATATATGACCGACCCGACTGGCTGCGTATGGGCTATGGCTGTCTGGCTGGCTACTCGGCTCATGCATTGCCGTGTCCGAAACAAAACTGCCTTCAAACTCTCCCACGGGCGGACATGGTTGACCGTTGCTGTGGCCGCCGGCCTAGTATGAATGACATCAGACCAACGGAACGGAGGAGACCGATCGAGATCAGTGTGAGCCCAGACAGAATCCAGAGCCACACCACTCGTACGTACCTGAGATCTCCGCACCTGCCATCCTCCCAACAACACGAGACCAAGACACCCAGGGTTTTGACCCACGCGCTGCCACCCAGTCCTCTGCAGTCGTGCTTGGCTGCACATACAGAGCACCAGCCGCCCGGCGCCGGCGAAAAAACAAACAAACCAAAACCCCCGTGCCGCGCAGGCAAAGACGTACGGATGGGAATGGGAGACCGCTCGCTGCCCGCACCGCCGCACCCGCAAGGTAGTCGCGCTCACGCAGGTGGCGTTGTTGTTCGCTGAGAGAGAAAGAGCGAGAGGCGTGCCGTGCTGCCGTGTGGTTGCGCGTCAATTCGCGGCGCCGGGCAAGTAATGAGACCCGCCGGCCCCGGCTGTGATATGATTCCAACCGCTCGCGCGCGTTACGTCCATCGGTCCGCATCTATATCTATCCCTTGATGAAGAGGGAGATTCCCTTGCGGTGCGACCCGTCCTTCCCTTGGCCCCGTGTTTTCGATGGAGAATGACTAGAACGGTGATGCGCAACCGCGCGACGGCGATTGCCGACAGCGCGTGGCGGAAGCCGACCGACCGTTCGAGGGGGCCGGTCGGTCGCGGTGGCCATGCTTCGCGCCATCGAGTAGTTCCCAAGGGCGCCCCTGCACGGTCGCAGCTAGCGCACGGGGATTTCCTTCCTGCCGGCTTGCGCGCGGCACCGGCACCGGCACCCGTCTCTGCTTTCACGTGGGCCCTAGTACGTCGGCCACATGATCTCAGACTCAGAGACTAGACGTATGGTGCTACTGCTGAGTACAGTGTAGAGAACAGTAATCCGTATTATCTCTCGATCCGGTACATTTTATCAGGCCATTTATATAGGACTCGTCACTTGGGAGTCCATGTGCAATGTTGTTGTCTACAAAATCACATTAATGATGAGAGAAGCCACACAATCCACTTGTTCTTCTTTCGTTTCTTTGTTTCTACTACACGCGCGGTAGCATATGGTCACCGACGCCGACGTTCTCCGCTCTCCATCAGTTCTGCAACTGGATAAACTCGCACAGCCAGCAGTAACCGATGGACGTGACAATGTCAATGCGCCAGCAACAGCATGGGTCATCACTGAATGAATGAATCAACTAATGCGTGAAGGCAAGGCAAAGAGAGACTCGATAGTTCGGTTCTCCTTTCGCCCGTTCAGAATACACAGAAGCGGCGTGTCAGCACACGCTAAGGTTCGCCCGTCGTCATGCATGACTCATGACGGCACATCCAATTGGCCTGAATGTACGGCTCACATAGGTTTTGCTTTGCCTGTCTGAAATCCGTGTGGCACTCGATCGCACTCGGTCGGGGAGAAGAAGAGTTAGAATTAATATGGCTGCCAACAGCCCCGGCCCAGACTCTCAACTGCAAACCACACACAGTAATAGCGCCAGGTCTCTTTCCATTGCAGGTCAAGCGTTAGGTTAGGTGAGAAAGAATGGGGGATTCAGCGAATGAGAGCACGACCAAGGGAGCACCATCTGCTTGCTGTCATCGGTAATGATCGTTGCCCATCTCATCTGACACCGCCCTTTGCCGCGTGTCTACCTCCTTGAATCAAAGTGCGGACGGTTAGCAGTTCGTTCAGTTTCAGCTCACCAGTTGTCAGGCAGGGTCGTCACAGGAAGCTCACTCACGCAGTCACGCCTGAAATGAGCCCATACCCATACGATACTTGCCCGGTGCCCATACGCTACAACTGCAAGTCTGCAAGCATGACTACGTGTCTACGAAGTACTGTACATTGTGAACAAGCTGCTACAGTCTAGTAAGCGTAAACATTCATGGTTTGGTCGTCATGGAAGGAAGAACAAAGAAAAAAAAAAACGAATTCAAATTCCAAAAACGCAGAGGCGGAGTACAGTGTTCAAGTCACTATTCACTTAGTATAGGAGGAGGTTTTTTTTTTTTTTTTTTTTTTTTTTTTTTTTTTTGAGAATCTAGTATAGGAGTATTCACTACGTGTACCTACTACTACTAACCGCATGGCAAAACAGGTTTTGCATCTTTTATTTATTTAATTCCACTGAACCTACGACAGAAATGTGGATGCATGCGTGCTGCTGATCGAGCAGGATCTCTAGCAGGTGGGCACGCACTTCCTGCACTTGACGACGCACCGTGACGGGACGTGGTTGAGGCTGGCGGCGCGCGAGGAGAGCTCCGCGCCGTCGTAGCACCTCTTGCCGCAGATCACCCGCCTCTTCCGGCACGCCGCGACGCTGACGCAGCTGCCGCCGCGGGAAGAGGCGGACTTCCTGGCGGGCCGCCGCCTCCTGGACGCCGCCACGGCCCGCAGGTTCTTCGCCTCGCGGCCATCGGCCGCGGCAGTGACGTTCGCGGAGCGCCAGGCGCCGCCGCCGTCCGATCGGAACAGGTTGCCGGCCCGGGCGATGAACCCGCGCAGATCGCGGCCGAGGATGGCCGCGATGCTGATGCTGCTACTGCTGCTGGTGCTGCTGCTCTCGTGAGTGGCGGCGAGCGAGAGCCTGCAGCTCGCCGTGGCGATGGCCAGCAGGAGCACCAGCACTACAGCGCGCGAGCTCTTCATGCTTGCTGCCTACCACCTCGATCGACCGTTCAGGTTCTTCGGTGCACCGCGGCAGACGAAATTCACGTTAACTAACAATGTTGGTCTCTGTTTATATAGGAGAAAGTCGTCAGGATGGGATGGGAAACATCTGCATGAGCAACCTAATTTCAGGGAACGTCCAATGCGTGTGGTGGCGAACAGGTGGTGCGTGAAAGCGTGAGCAGCCATGCATGGAGGGAACGGCGAGGAAAGCACCGTGTCCATAGGTCTGAGCGCTAGGTTGGATCGAAGTAGATAAGCCGGTGACCGGAGTCTGGACGAGATGTGAGTGGGACTGCCTGGCTCCTTTTCGCTTGTAAATAAATTACGTACATTTCTTGGCGAGCTAGACGAGGTCAATTGAGCTGACTGTACACCCTTGGTCGAGTCACTACTCACTACTAGCTGGCATGCAAGATTGTACAATTATTCCCAGGAACGTTGGTGTATCGAAATGGACTTCCAAAGAGGGAGAAAGGGACGGGTCAGGTGACAGGCACCTATAATCGTGTCACCATATCTTATAGTATTAGCAAAAGAAGCAACCTATTTTGTTCATGCTAATTTGCCAGGTGTCTGTTCTATAAGACCAGCTGAATAATGTAAATCAACACATAACGTGATGTATGTGTATCATGTGTCCCCGGCCCGCTCTCAGTTTATTATTACGACAACATGACAGAAAATCTAATTGAAATCTCATTATACTAGTACGGCGAAACACTGTTACCCGGTACATGTTCCTGACACGTGTATTCTAGAAAAAATGTAACGTGCAATAAATTTAAATTGCCTCGCTTTGAAGATACCCCGTCCTCATTTTTGAAACAAAAAAAATCTGTTTTTTAAGCACAGTATGCTAATGATACTTTATTTTTATTACTATCGTCACTTCAGTTACCCAACTACCTACTCTATCATATTCCAAATTATTAGTAACGGATAAATCACATGCAACTTTTTCCATGTTATTACTGGAAATTTGGAAATGTTCTGAATATGAATGAGTTCATGTCATTTCTTCACCGTCAGCATTAAAGGGCAATCCCTTTCCAGTGAGAAGCATAACAAAATTCTAGCGGAAATATGTTCCAGTCAGAGGCATAAAAAGTCTAGCGGAAATATTGTTCTAGTCATCATCAAAGTAGTTAGTGGTTGCATTGGTATATCACTCGAGTTCACGTCAGTGCCTCAAGACCAAATCAAACAATAACACAGCTTCTGGTTCTAGAGTGCCAACCATACCTATGCCGTCACCATAACAGCTCGCCTCTTTTTCCTGACAAATGGTCGCCTGTCAAGTTGGAGCTTGAGACTTGCAGGCGAAGGATGATATCCTGATAGCCGTTCCTGCTGCATCCGTGTCCATAATTGGGTTAGTTGGAAAGCACCGCGTAACAGTCTGATCTGCGCGTGCAAGGTTGAGCAAGGAAAGAACAGACCTAACTGCAACTATTGATGACTTGTGCAGGTAGAGAAAAAGAAATACTGTTCAGAGTTCATCAAAGTTCAAACTCAGCTGTAGATTAGTTAATACGCAGAGCTTCCAATGTTAAAAAGGAAAAGCCACCTACTAATTAAACATAGCCTTTTTATAAGCGAGTTGCATGTGGGGCACCATGCATCAAGAGAAATCTGCTCAACCTTCACATACCACCTCACAAGGCATCATCAGGCATGTCACAATAATCTCGCGACATACACAGAACAGAACAGACTCCTACCATGCCTGATCAGTCTTGGTCAATAACATACGCCATACGGTGTAAACAACAACCCTCTCCAATCACAAAAGATCACATGTAATCAATCAAAACACAAAAATGAATACTAATATCTTTTTGGGAATTTAATAGACTGGACACCTTTTTCTCGTGAATACGCAGGATAGTGTGCATTTTCCATTAAAAGGAGGGGGGGATAATTATCCAGATCTTCAACAACACAAACTCTCTACAGTACAGGACATCGCTGGAGAGGGTACATTATAGTACTAAGCTAAGAGACATGACAACCAAATAACAGGTAGCACATAACTACACAGGGTTTAGCCTGAATTAAGTCTGCTGGACACATGAAAATGATGAACAGAAATTTGTCTTGGAAGGTACCTTAAACTTTATACCATAACCAAAGTCTGGTCAAAAGATGTATTTTGGGAATCATGAATGTACTGTATGTAGTGCCAAATATTCCTGCAAATGTGTCAAAAAGTCAAAACCATTGGTGTATTTCCAAATGAATCAATGACAAGAGAAATCAAACACCATGTTATTGAGGGAAATGTGGTGAGCTAACTTCCTGTCCAGATGCATACAAAAAGGGCACATGACGAAAGAGAATGAGATGGGTAATCTTTATCGCTGCAAGAAAAGGGAATGCAAAGAGTATCCCAGAAACAAGAAAGCAGGAGGCAAGACCAGATCCGTCAAACTCATAAGCGGGACCTATCTCGCACAAGTAACGCAAAAAGAGGACTGCTTAACAGATTATCCTCCCTTATAATTTGGGAAATAGAGTTTTACTCCAATTCGAGGATGATACACATCTTGAGTCAAGAATGTTGATGGATCAGATACTGACGCCTGGGTTTTTCACATTAACATTATATGCCAGGAGAACAATAGGCATGGTAGGGCCATTGTCGCTTTTGGAGCACAGAGGTTGCTTAAATATGTAGCGTCACGCTAGAAAAACCCAAGAGAGTAGGACATAACAAGTTAAACACTTACTAGCATTCAAAAGAAAAATCGTAACCAAGTATACATCAGGAATATGCAATACATTAGTGAAAAGAAATGATACTTTTCTTGTAATCTATAGTTTTCCAAAGCGTTCTCAACAATCTACCCAAGACACTTTTGCTTACTCAAAGATTTTGGCTATATTGTTGGCAAATTCTATCTGAATCATGTACTGGAAATGCCAAGATCTTTAAATTTTATTTCAGTTTGAGATCTGCAGAGGAAATTATGTATCTCTTAGTTTCTAGCAGTATGCAACCAAAGCTGCATACAGGCAGCTGGGCTCCATTTTTTTCGAAAGGTTAGCTGGGCTCCATGGAACACAAAAGACTGATTTTTTTTCTATTATTTTGAAGGGTAGTTAGTATAGCAGACTACTGCATTTGAATATGCAGTTAAATCCTCTATAAACGCTGTTGAAAATACACTGCAATTCATAAATTAAATAATACACTGCATGTTCAGTAAGCCATAAATACTCCAAACTCCAAATTCGGATGTAATGTCCACTTAAATCCTATTCACCAAAAAAAGCCATGAAAGATCCTTTCTACATGTCAATTGAAGGTTGTTCTTAGTCTCTTACATTTTAAGTAATCGTCAGATGTTACTTAAAACTTCACTTGAAGCCAATGGATACACGAGGTGAACAATTTTCTAATATCAGCAACAGAACAAGGACAGAAATATCCTTTCTCCTCTCTCTCTCTGTTTTTTTAACAAAGCAGCACTACTGACAAGAATTGACTTCAGACTTACCAGTTAGTGTAGCAACACAAAATAATGTTTGATAATCCAGCTAACCCCTAATACATGTATCAGTGAAATTCATTATTGTTGGCCAACGACTGCCTCCATTTAACAATATAATGCACCAACACATAACGAGAGTCAAAGTATGCAAACTTTAAGAACATATGGAGTTAGCTGTACAAAGATGCCATTAGACTTGCATTTCATTCACACATTTAACTTTCCATATACTGGTAATACATTGTATTCTACTAATGGCCAAGCTTAACCATGTCTAGAGGACCAGGGCTTCATATTATGATTTATGAAACAGGAGTGGTAGAACAAAACCAGGGCCCAATGTTTGATATTACCAATGCTGATCCAATATTTGACTTCAGAACAATATAATATAAGCTCATACAAAAGTTGAGCAAGCACGTGGTGACTCAGGTATCACAGATATTCAGAATAAGTTACAAAGGAAAGTGTCAAGAGGACAAAAAGGTAGACAATGCACCTCACTCAATCTCAATTTGCTGAGGTGCATCATTTTTTATCGGCCTCACTTGATTCTTCAGAGTTGTTTTCCTCAGCTATTCCAGAAGCCTCCACTGTGCGAAGTTATCCATTCCTTGAGGGGATCCTCATTCAGGTCAAGCCTCAAGAGGCCAGCAAAACACACCACCCATGAATGCTACTGGCTCCTACAAACAGTGGATTCAGAATATCATCATGTGTTGTTGCTTGACGAGCAAGAAAAGTAAATTCTAGACTGAAGAACGTATTAGTATCGTTTGATGAATAGCTACTCTTCCTGAAACCACCTCTGCAATTTTGCTTTCCACAAATCATTTTGATTGCCAAAGTTGCTGAGATTGGGAGAACCAAATGACAGTTAAATATTTTTTTGATGAAACCAAATGACAGTTAAATATGAAACAGTACACCTAAATATCAAGTCTAGGTTTCAAATTTCTTTAGTTTTAACTATAGCATAGACACTGAAGAGCTTAATCAAGAGTTAACTCAACAGATCAACACTGAAACAACAGCGACTGTTGCATAAACTCCCCCTCCCCTTTTCCCCTTTCCTGGATAAACTTTGCAAGCGTACAGTCAACACACGACTACACAGGTATTGAAACTCAAACTACAGGAACTAAACTGTGTGTAGGTGTAAGAGTCGGATTGAACGGTCAATTTCACATACCCACAGAAGAAACTATGCATACAATGAATAAGTTGGAGCAATCCCCAATCCTGGGTTAACAAACGAAACAGACTTCAGAGGTGGAGAAAAATTTACCTTGATGGCTTCTCGGAGGATGCGCTCGTCCCCAAGAGGGTTGAAGCAAGCTCGCACGACCCCTGCGGCCCCTCTCCTTCCCGTCGTCGTCCGCCCAGCAACCGCATGGAGACACCTCCTCTGCGCCAACTACAAGCGACAGTTAAACTCGTGCAGATGCGAGAGTACGCGAGGGTTCCTGTTCTAAGCTTTGATTCTGTACGGCTTCACCTTGCCTGGAACTGCCGGCCTGCTGGGGCGGAGCAGGGCAGTGGCAGTAGCCGTAGAAGTCGCCATGGATAGCGAGCAAACGCCTCCCACACCACTGCTCAACCATTCGAGACGCTTCCTCAAGTCCTTGCCTCGCAGGTCGCAGCCGGAGGCGAGGATATTTTTCTGCTGGACGGCCGCGCGAGTCGGGGCTAGTGGGCCAGAACCATGGTTTGAGAAGGTTATGTCCATCTGCCAAGGCCCAGAGCGCGAGGCCCTGGACCGTGCGCTGTGGGCTGAGCCGGCACTACTCTGCCTCTTCCCGACGTGCGACGTTTTTTTAATTTCTATTTTTTTTTTCATATATTTTTTCCAAAATAAATGTCTAAGTCAAATTATACTTTTGGTGCCCCGATCGACGCAGATAAATTGACGCCAAGTTTTTTGATCGGGTACATAAATTTCCCACTTCCTGCTAGTGCTAGGATGAAGTTGGTTACCCCACATACACTTGATATGGTAGTATATATCTCTATAGTAGTTTTTTAATCGTTTTGTCCAAATCGAATGACTAGGGGCTTCAACAAACATTTTCAAATAAATGTTAAACATTAAGTATGACCCAGTTTATCTATTGTGGGACCATAATTTTTTTTTTCACTTTTCAATTTATATTTCTCGCAACATACTATATTTGAGTCTAGATTGACACTTTGAAAAGTACTTGTTCCATTCAAAATTATAAAACGCTTTTATTTTCCTAAATTAATAGTTCTTCTATGCACATAGATATACATTGTCTATATACATAATAAAAAGAAATGCATTAGAAAACAAAATAATTTAGAATGGGGGAGTAGTATTTTACTAGATAATTGTTTAGGATCCGTGCTCAAAAGAAATGCTAAGTTCCTTAATGTAATTTTTTTAGAAAAGGGATATATTGATATCCTAGCTTTCGCATCAAACAATGCATATAGCTATTTGTTATTACATCACGAGGCGTGCACACACACTCTATTCCAACAAGCTAGTCGTCTCAACAATAGAAGTGCCACAAGAGTCCTCTTAGCCGTCGGTTAGAAAACCTCTTTCTTATTTGGGACCATCTATCGCCAACCCACGCAGGTCACTTCGGCAATGCAAATCTGCTGACCACCGCCTCCCACGCCGGCCTCCTCGCCACTTTGTGGGTGCCACATACACCCACACCAATTCGTGGATGCAACTGCGCCAAAGCGGTTGCGAGGCCCCACGATCGTCACGCCAATGTTCTCCTCCCCGACCTTTTCTCCCTTGTGGACACCACAAAACCTGAATCCTCGGCTAAGTCTCAACCTCCTCGCCATAACACATTGTTACCGTCGCAGACTAAGCGAGCACCGCCACTAGGAATGTTGGGTGAGATAGGTCCCTAGAAACGGCGCCCAAGGAGGTGACGGCCCCAATGGTGTTGCCATCGCCCCGTCCAAAATGGGCGGGGTTTTCACCCAAGGAAAACCCATGCAACAGCAGATCGGGCTCCAAAGAAGACACCCCTAGCGGGGAAGAACGGCCGAAAGCGTCGTTACCATCATCAAGACTTTCGCAAGGAGAATTCACATCCTACATGCACGCTCAACTCGGCAAACCAAAGTTGTAGTCACGGGAGCCCTCCGGGGGCGGTGCCGCTATCGTGCCTCAAGCGTCCTTGACCATCTT
The DNA here is from genome assembly GCA_015847255.1 of Hyparrhenia diplandra. Lineage (NCBI taxonomy): Eukaryota > Viridiplantae > Streptophyta > Magnoliopsida > Poales > Poaceae > Hyparrhenia > Hyparrhenia diplandra. The sequence goes on from JADLZK010003573.1 coordinate 50,827, forward strand.
GCCCGTGTCAAAACCCGCCCGGGGCCACACCCACACCCCGGCCACCACCAGCCCGCATTGGGACCATCGGCCGCCAGGAGCTCCACGGCTCGCAACGAGCCGCACGTTCACATTTTGCCCACGCCCGAGACCTGCGGCCCGGTTCAGAGCCTCACCACCACCGGTGATCGTCCCAGATGGTGAGGAGTCAGATTCACCATCGCTAGAATTCATCACTAGAGATAGGCACCACCTAGTTCCTTGCTTAGGCTTGCACCCCGACCATGGCGGGCCCACATGGGATCATCTTCCACCGGAGGGTACTAGATTCGGTCGCCCGGGCGCAGGATCCGGTCACCAAGGCCCTAGATTGGACCAAGCTGGAGCCACCATCGCCCCTAGATCATGGAGAAGGGAGAGAGGGGGGGAGGGAAGGAGTGCCCACGCCACTCCATCAACGCCACGGCGGGAGGAGCCTCCCGCCATCATTCCGGATTCGCGACGGCCTGCCCACGCCCCACTTTCCGGTGGCGGCGCGGGCGGGGGGGGAGGGAGGTAGGGCGGGGCGGTCTTTGGGTCTTGGTCTCGCCCGGCCGAGACACCCGAAGTTGTCTTTTGCATGCGATCGGTTCCTTAATATAATGTACACACTAAAATTTAGGTTTCGTTTTTTGATATTAAATTTGAATGTAAGCTCAAAAGTTTTTGTAGATTCTACGAATAATGGGCCATGAGAGGAAATGGAGATGTTGAGTCGAGAAAATTTTGAGCTTGTTTCCAATGCATTCAAATTTAATATCAAAACAAAAATCCAATCTTGAGCATGTGAACAATGGAAAATGATGAGCAAGGGTTAGGAAGGCTCGGTGAAGGTCTAATTTTGTTTATGTTATTAAATGGCGATAATAGTATATATGATGGGATTTTTATATTTGTGTTTGCTCGTGGTAAGACAAAGAGCTAGTATAGACCCGTTTGCCCTTTGTAGAATCTCCAACCCGAAGCCGGGTTTGTCGGTATGTTCGAGGAAGCTAACGGATGACATGTGTTCTATGCTTGAGAGACCTTTTCGAAGAAGAAGTGGAAGCGGCACTATTTTGTATGGCGCAAATAAAGCACCGTGAGTCGATGGGTTCAATGGCAACTCATCCAAGCCGAGTGTGATCAAGGCGGTGTTGGGGTTTTGAGCGGAGGTGACATTGGGATGAGGTAAATAAAACTCTTTTTGGTTCTTATACAGAAGGTGAATAATCCCGAGGATTTGTCTCGGTATCGCCCTATATCCTATGCAATGTCTTGTATAAGTTGTGCTCCAAGGCGATGGCTAACCGTCTACGCGTTGCATTACGGATGAGATTATTTACGAGAAGCGAGTGCCTTTGTTCGGAAGATTGATTACAGACAATGCGCTTATCGCATATGAGTGTATTCACTACCTGAGAAACAAGAAAGGGAAATCAGGGGCCTGTGCCATCAAGTTAGATATGGCGAAGGCCTATGATAGGGTCGAATGAGAGTATTTGTTGGCGATTATGAGAGCTCTTGGATTCCGGAGTTATGGTGCTCTCTGATTTTGAAGTGCATCTCGTCGGTGACATTCTCAGTGAGGATCAATGGGGTGTTTACGGACTCTTTCAAACCAACACGGGGATCGGGCAAGGAGACCCCGATTTCTCCATATCTCTTTCCTGTTGTGTCCGAGGGTCTATCGAATATGGTAAAAAGCATTGGCCCTTTATATGTGTCAAGGGGGTGAGGGTGGTCGGCACGCACCACGGATTTCTCACCTCCTCTTCGCAGATGATTGCTTAATTTTTACCCGGGCTTCAAAGAAGGGGCGCATGAATAGCCGCAATCCTCACTACAAGAAATGTGACATTTTATGACAAAAATCCTTATGGCGACAACAAATATCGTCATATAATGTACCATAACATGACACAAAAATCATTGTCGTCATAAAGGTTGAGTCAACGAAGAATTTATGACGAGACCGATTCTTGCGACACGTAAAAACTATGAAACATCTTTTATGACGATATGTGTTGTTTTTGTGTGGCGGCTTCATGATGTCATAGTTTGATATTTGAATCAAAAAAAATATCAAAACAAGTGCCCCAGGTAGGAATCAAACCTAGCACCTTTGGTGCGAAAAGAAGCTACCAAACCACTACGATACGCATACTTTTGTGTTAGTTTTAGATTATTTTGTCAATTTAAGATTTTATTCCTCATTTTACTAGGAAGAACGAAAATAACAAAAAATTCGGCCCAAGTATGGATTGAACCCTAGACCTCTTAGTCTAAAGTGCTAAGTCTTACCACCAGACCACTCACACCTTTGTGTTATTTTTAGCTTATTTGGCCAACTTTTAACGTTGTATTCCACATTTTACCATGAAGAAAAGAAAATAGCAAAAATGTTGTCTTAGGCAAGGCTCGAACCTGCGACCTCTTGGTCTACGAAGTTGAGTCCTACCACCAGACCATTCCACCTTTGGTGATTCAATTGAATTATCTTTTCCTTTTTAAGCTTATCCACGTACATTTTTCATAGCACTATGAGAGACTAATTTTAGAATTACGGTTTAGTAACACTTTCTTAGATGCAAAAATGACCTAAATACCAAATGTACATCTAGATGCGTTCACAATTTTTTTGGTACTCATGACTTTTCAATTCAAGGTCGCCTAGGGCCTCGAAAACTCGTCTCAAGCGAAGTAAAAAATTCAAAAATTCAAAATTTGAGGCGTCAAAACTTCAAAAAAATGAAAAGTTGACCCTAATAACAAATGTAGATCTTGAAGAGCTCTCTGAACCAGGTATTCATGACTTTTCGATTTGAAACCATCTAGAGTTTCAAAAGCGGCTCGAAAGGTGCCATTTTTAAAATAACCAAAGTTTGACTTGGTCAAACCTCTATCAAACGGGGCACTAAATGACCTCTGTTTGAAAAACTTTTTGAATACAAGGGTGTTAGAAATCATCAAGATATATACTTTTTTATACAGGTCATTTTTGCATTTGAGAAAGTGTTAGGAAACCCTAGTCACAAAACCATATATCTCACAAAAGAGTTTATGAAACGTGTGGGAGACTAGTGATTTTGAACTACACTTTCCGAACACTTCCTTAGATGTAAAAATGACCTAAACACCAAATGTAGATCTAGATGAGTTATGAATTTTTGGTATTCATGACTTTTCAATTCAAGGCCGTCTAGGGGCTCAAAAAAACTTCGTCGTGGCGAAGTAAAAATTCAAAATTCAAAATTCGAGACGTCAAAAAGTTCAAAAAATGAAAAGTTAACCCTAATAATAAATGTAGATCTTGAAGAGCTCTACAGAACCGGTATTGATGACTTTTCCATTTGAAACCATCTAGAGTTCGAAAAATGGCTCGAAGGTGCCATTTTAAAATAACCAAAGTTTGACTTGGTCAAACCTACATCCAAACAAGGGCACTAAATGACCTCTGCTGAAAAACTTTTGAATACAAGGGTGTTAGAAATCATCAAGATATACACTTTTTATACGAGATCATTTTTGCATTTGAGAAAGTGTTAGAAACCCTAGTCGCAAAACCATATATCTCACAAAGAGTTTATGAAACGTGTGGGAGACTAGTGATTTTGAACTACACTTTTCTAAGAACACTTCCTCGATGCAAAAATGATCTAAATACCAAATGTAGATCTAGATGAGTTATGAATTTTTGGTATTCATGACTTTTCAATTCAAGCCGCCTAAGGCCTCGAAAACTCTCGTCGAGGTATTACAAAATTCAAAATTCAAAATTCGAGGCGTCAAAACTTGAAAAATGAAAAGTTGATTTGTAATACCAAATGTAGATCTTGAGGAATTTTACAAAACTCGTATTCATGACTTTTCGAAGTTGAAACCATCCGGAGTTTCAAAAACTAGTGCGATGGTGTCAAAATTTAAAAATCTAAAATTTGAATCGTTCAAAATTTTTCAAATATAAAGTTGATGAAAATAACAAATGTAGATCTCGGACGAGTTGTACAATTTTGTTGTTTCTCTTTTTCATTAAAATAATTTGCTGCTCTAAAAATTACCTAATCAATAAAAAATAAAAATAATAGTAAATAACAAGCTAAATTCTCACAGCTTAGCCAAAGCCCAAGGCCCAACAACCCTATACATATCTTCACCATTGGATGGACTAGATCGACGGTTGAGATGAAACTGAAACCCTAGCTCTATCTCCTCTGGTCTACGACACCAGGAGGTGTGCCCCCCGCAGAAATCGAAAGGTGCCAAAATAAAGAGCGCGAGAAGAGGTCACCGCCGCGCGCCAGGTAAAAAATTTCGGGACCTATCACGCACCTACCCGTACCTCTCCCTCATCCCCAATTTTCTCTCTCTCGGCAGACGGCGATGAGCACACCATGGCGAGATCCACCAGCTGCGCCGCCAATCGCACCGGTGCGCCGCCCGCCTGCCTGCGCCATTCGCCCTTCGCCGGTCGAGCAGCGTGGCCCCGTAAGGCACCGCCGCTCTAACGCCGACGGGGCGCAGCGCGGCCCCCTTGGCAGCGGCGGCCTGCCTCTGGCCGCCTCGGTGGTGGTGTGGCTCGGTTGCGGTGTGGCCCTTCCGCCAACCGCGAGCCCGGCCCCCTGCTCGACGCGAGCGCAGCCATACCACACAACGACAAGGGGGCGGCGAGGCGAAATCGGCGAACACGGCGACAGCGCTCCTCCACCTCACATCCCCGCCTCTCTTCCTCTCTGCTGGAGCCTGGCTGCTGCGGACCGGACTGCAGATCCGTCGCCACTCAGGGCTTGGGATGGCTACCAGGTTACGCCTCCTCCACGAGCTGTACAAGGAGCAGCGCGCGGCCCAGCTCTATGCCGCCGCCCAGCCACCTCCGCATCGGCCCCCTGCCTGCCTCCACATCAGCGCTTGCCTCCTGCCGTCGCCACTGTTCCCCTCCCCACTACCATATCTCGCTTACTAATTTCCGTCAATCGGTTCCCCTCCTCGCAGATACAGAATGACACGCCGGCGCTGAGGGAGCACAAGAGCACGTTGCTATGGATGGGGAGTACATACTCATGGCGCCGTCTTCTTCAATCAAACGTTGCAGCAAGGATGAGTGCAGGCGAAGTATGGCGTGCTGAGGGCTCTTTTGGTAACTGGATCTAGCCCTGGTGATTCCCTGATGGTAAAAACTTATGAGTGTAGCCTGGATCTAGCGTTGTTTTTCTCCACAGAGGTATCTTTCTAGTTCAGGTTATCTGAACATGAACCTTTCAAATTTGGCTTCAGGTTATCTGAACATTAACAAGAAGCGACTTGCATATGATCTGTAGTTGAGTCTGAATCATATTAGTATTTGTTGCGATGCATTATTAATGATTCCCATGTTTTATCTGAGATTCTGATTGATGGAGAAATAACTAAAATGGATATCAAGTTAGATGTGTCAGATCAACAAATTAGATGAAGGGATGTGCAGTTCAATTTATTGGTCAAGTATTTTTCTGTACAAAATGTGCAGTTCAAGTGAATTTGTTTCCTTCTTAGTGATGCAGTCTGTAGTGGGGCTGTTGCAGTCTGATGATAAAGTGCACAATCAATTATTTCAGTATATAAAAGTGTGCAATTCAAGATTGCCGAGCTAATAAATTTTCACGGAGGCAAATAGTCTAATCCTTAGCTTTATATTCTTGTATCCCTTATATATCCAATGTCATATTCATGTTTATCACTTTATCTACATGAACCATCTAAGCTCTGAGAATAGCTTATGTGATATATGAACCTACTCCATGGATTTAATGAGCGATTAAAATGTACATATTGCTCACGGGATGAACTTGTAGCCTTAGTGAGTTACAATACATGTTTCACATCCAGCGTCGTTCTGCATAGCTGCTTGCATCTGCGTGACTTTGATTGTGCCATTAGTCAGTAGTGAGTAAGATGACCCAACTGAACAACCTGCTAGCTGTTTGCATTAGCAGCTAGTGCTCAACGCCATGTTGTCTTGCTGCCCTGTTACTCCTGAGTCCTGAATGTTGTTGACCTAGTACATCTGTTGCAAAAGGTTTTAGTGAAAACATGTTTCCTTCCTAAATATTTTTCGTTTTATGATGTTGTTTTTGGTTCCTGTATATAGGATCGACCGCCTACTATGAAGGCATACTTGCGCAGGCTGGGTACCTATGCTCCAAAGTTCTTGTCCACTATGAAACTTGCCTGTCTAAGAGCATTCCCCAATGAGAAATGTAGTTCTGATGGTTGCACTTAGGTACTGTCCATATGCGTTCACATGTTCGTAAATGAAGTTGCTAAAAAACACATCTTTTGTTTTAAATAGTACAGTGCTTGCTGTATATGAAATAGTACAATGCTTGCTTACACCGCTTGGCTTCCAACATCTTTTGTTTTATCAGCACACTTTCCGCTGATCAGGTCAGGTAACCAGCAGGCAGTACACTAGATGACCTTCTAATTGTGTACTCATGTACAATAGTCCGTAGCACAATATGCAGCCTTTGAATTGTCAAATTTGTTTCTTGTATTGTACAACACCATCGGTAGTTTGAACACCAAATTCCCAATTTTAAAGGAGTCATTAAAATATTTATGGTTCTTCTAGCTTAGTAAAATATAGATGCTCTCTCAACCCCGATTTACATATTGCTAGTTTGTGATTAAAAACCTGAAACTTTTTGTTTATTTTTTCGTAGGAGCTGGAGCGGAAGTAGGAGCGAGTAGTGTCATCTTTGCATACGGTAATGAGTGGCCTTGTAGCCCGCTTCGATTAACTTTTCATTGCACTGAGATGGAAAAAATAGATGTCATGACTACTACAGTTATTGGAAGCAAGCAATTTTGTGCTCCTACTCTATCTGTTGTCGTTCTTTATTCACTTGTCTAGTAATTTAGTAATGCAAGCCATGTCTAATAACTAGCTGAACATATTACTAGTGACTGTAATTTTGATTTAGACTACATCTCATATATTTCGTTTTACATAGAAACTAAGATGATTAAAATATGCTACTGATTTCATTACTTTGAGAAATTGCTTAAGTGTGATTCTTTTACTTAGCATTTGCATCGTATATTTTTTCTTGGATCATTATAATGACATCATTGTTTTGTTTTTTCTGTTTGCTAGGTCTTTGGTTGGAACTTGGCACTTGCTGTTGATAGCATGGAAATTATTTGGTGCAGGAACTTGGAGCTACAACTTGGTGCTAGATGTTGGAATTTGTTTAGAATTTGGAGCTACAACTTGGCAGTAGATGCTGGAATATGGGGTTAGAACTTGTTTGGTGCAAAAACTTGGTGCTGGCTGTTCTCTACAACTTGGTGTATCTTCTTTTCATGTTTTGTTGTACTTTTGTATGAAAAATACATTCTGGAACATGCACTCTTGTATGGTTATTATAATATTATAATTGATTTTGTGATTTATAATTATTGCTTAAATTGGGTTGGGCCCATAATATGGGCCTGTACCCTGAATGTTGGGCCTCACAATATATGACACTACTATATATGCATGATGACCTTAACCATGGTTAAGCACCCTATATATGACAACTTTTTGTATCGTCATAATAGCTAGAGTTAACCAGGGTTCGCAGTAGGCATTTGTGTCGCGTTGACTAACCAATATGTGACACACATAGGGTGTCATAGAAAGACACATTATGTGACGACTTTACACAAGTCGTCACGAGGTACATAATGTGACGGTCGTTTTGTGATGACCTTATGACGATGGTTTTTTGGTCATAACGTACTTTTTATGACCAAATTCTTACCTTACATGACACATTCGGGTTGTCATGAAATCCAAAATTTCTTGTAGTGCCTAGATGAGTATAATCAAGGTTCTGGGCAACTTGTGAACAAGAGTAAATCAGCGGTGTTCTTTAGTGGCAATTGTGATGATGTGTGCAAAGGGGAGGTGCTAGCAGGGCTGCAAATTCCAAATGAAGCCCTTGCAGAAAGATATTTGGGCCTTCCTACGGCGGCCGAACGAGGTACAACAGATGTTTTCAATTTTGTGTTGGGCCGGGTGTATAGCTTTGTGTCGGGCTGGGCAGAGAAAACCCTAAGCTGTGCAGCCAGGGAGGTGTTGATCAAGGCCAATGCTCAATCGGTCCCGACATATGCGATGTCATGCTTCAAGCTCTCACTGTCATTTGCCGCAAACTCACGACACGCGGTGTCCAACTATTGGTGGGGCCGTTCCACGGATAACCATAAGATTCATCGGCGAGGTGGGAGAAGTTGACACGCACCAAAGAGCGGGGAGGCATGGGTTTTTCGTGATTTTGGGCTGTTTAACCAAGCTATGTTGGGAAAAACAGGGCTGGAGGTTACTTATGAGGCCGGAGTCGCTATGCGCAAGGGTTCGAAGAAGGGGAAGTATTATCATTCTTCCAACTTTCTCTCAGCAACCAAGAAGAAGCGGCTTCGGCAACTGGAAATCAATTTTGCACGGTCGGGACATTTCAGGCGTGGCCTTATACACCGCGATAGGTCCGGGAGAGATTGATGCCAGGAAAGCAATTGGATTAGGGTTCGGGTTCCCTCGGGCCTCTTGTTAGATTGGAGGCGCGACAAATGAGAAAGTTTCGATCTATACATCCCCAGGACACGGGTGTGGGATGTCGGTCGGCTTTCGGCGTTCGATGATTGAGCTAGATGTGGTGGAGGTGTTGAAAATCAAACCAAGTATGCGATTGGAGTCTCGATGTGCTAGCATGGGCGTTTGAGAAGAGTGGCTCGTACTCGGTTCGATCAAGATATAAATTGTTGAAGAATGATCAAATGGCCATAGCAATGGCGGCAACGAGTGAGTCCAGATCCTCGCATGATGTTACGACTTGGAAAGCGGTGTGGAAAATGAATGTGCCGCCGAAAGTTCGGGTGTTTTGGTGGAGGGTTATTCACATTCGCTGCCAACCAAAGCGGAATTGAAGAGAAGACATGTGGAAAAAAGAAAGTCATTGTGAAGTATGTGGGGACCCAAATGAATCTATATTTCATGTTGTTTTGGAGTGCACAGGCCGGGCGATTCTGGGGAGGAGGTGAAGAAACTCTTGGGAATTAAAATTCCTGGCCTCCATCCGCATTCGTGGGCGACTGATGTACTGAATACGGGGACATGCTCAAAGGAGGTTGCTGCTACTTTTCTTTGTGGAGCCTGGGCCTTGTGGTCGGGGCGCAATGCTAGGCGTCACGACAGGAAGACCTGGGAGCCGGGAGCCATGGCAAGATACGTTGCCACTCTTGTTGAGGAATTGGCAACTCTGAAGACGCCAAGAAAGGAGGCCAAGGTTAGAAGACCGCCCGGTGAAGTGGCAGGAACCGGGAGAAGGCTGGTGCAAAGTTAATACCGACGCGGGCTTCGATCAGGCGTCCGCCCTCGGGCAGCGCGGGCGGTTATTCGTGATCACTCGGTGCTGTCCTGGCTCGCGGCAGCTCGATGGCTAGAGGATGTGCCAGATGCTCTTGTGGCGGAAGCGTTGGCGGCTAAAGAAGGATTGGAATTAGCGGTGGAGCTGGGATGTGAGCGGGTGATCTTAGAGGTAGACAACTCACATTTACAGAGTCTACTTCAAGGAACTCGGGACCGAGGACTGCGATTGGAGGTCTTTGCTTCGATATTACAGAGCTTTGGGAATTCTTTTAGAGAGTTCAAGGTAGTTTGGGTTTGTAGAGAAGCTAACTTCGGTAGCTGACCATTGTGCTCATCTGGTGTCTGCTATCGAGCGTGGCTTCTTCTGGCTCGACGACGACGTTCCTCAATGGTTGTTGGAACTTCGCTGCGGCTGATTGTAATCCTACTTCTGATTAATGAAAAGCTCTGTTACTCAAAAAAAAAAAAAAGATATTGCTAGCGCTGCTCTTTTTTATTTTATTTTAGTTTTAAAATGTATTTCTAGCTCTACTCCCACCGCTGCGCTGCATGTTTCAGTTTCTTGCACATCAGCCGCCTGCGCCTGCGGATGCGCGGTGCGGATAGCAACATCTACAGTTTCCACTTTTTCTGAATAGATCGAGTGTATGAGTACGAAGCTTCCTGGTTCCTTCGATACTTCTAACGCATCTTTCAATCCTCAAGGGCCTATCAGTGAGTAGTTCAGAATACCATTGTGTATACAAGCTTTTTAAAAGTTAGAAGAATAGTTTGTACTAAACACACAGTTGCATAAATAGTGGAGTACTTTTTTTTTTACTCACGCCGATGATATTGTTTGATCAGTAAATACAGTAAGAGTAGTATTTGTTAGTATATTTTAAAATCCATAGATATGCTATTAAATAGGCCCCAGGGAGTAATAATAAAATAATGACTGTATAGTTAGTGAGGAATAAACCACGTAGATATATCAGAAAGGAAAGGGGCTGGTATGTGCTCGAACAGTTTTAGAAAACAAACGAGAAAACCAATCCATGGCTCTCTCAAAACAAAAAAAGGTTAAAAAGAAAGGAAACAAAAGAAAAGGCAAGAAAATTAAAAAGAAACGAAGCAAAATGAAAAGCAAGCCGTGCGCGGCGATCCGGCGGCGGCTCCATCGTGCCTTAACGTGTACGCACTCTCTCCTCCAAGCTCGATCGACGCATTTTACTTTCGGTTCCATTCACGTATCACGAATACAAGAGACGCAAGTGACGCGAACAAAGCACGTACTCATCCAGTGTCATGGTCCTTATTAGCCATGTCACATTCTTTTTTTTTCTTGTCTTGGTATATAAAAAAAGAAGATCATGGCTTTTGGCCTATAGCCTTAAGCTCGATCTTAGCTCAGTGGAGCGTTTGGAGCTATTGGGCGTTGCGGGCACGTATGTCCAACAAGACACTGGTCACGCCTCCTCGTTGCAGAAAATGATAAAAATGTAAAAACTAAATTTGGAAGAAAAATGCCCCCCAAAAAAATCCACTTCAGCAACACCCTATCTCCAAGGCTCCAACTGACATGATGGCCGCCAAAGCCAAGGAAACCAATGGGTAAATGACATAAAGTTGGCAGGTAATTAAGAGCTAGCACATTCTTGGAGTGGGCAGAGGGGGATAGCACAATTCGCTTGGAAAACATTGATGGCATTCACAAAATGGCTCCTTCGCCCCTAGAAACCACATCTCCCTCCGTTCGGCGTAGCTTTAGCCTCTCCACTCCCCTTTGAAGTTTGCCGATGCAAAAGCTGGACCTACCAGAGGCACTGTAGCCGGGGCGATTTTGAGCACGAATAGAGACAGAGAGATGGCGAGCTCCTCCGGTGCGAGTGCGAGCACCCACGATGAGGAAGCTAATGCTGCAGCTGTTGACAGGGCGTTGGGGACCCACTCGAATCTGAGGTGCTTTCTCGACAGTGTTACGCCGGCTGTCAAGGCGCACACGTTCCCCTATGGCATCCTACCTTCCATTGGTAAGCACATCTTGAACTATCTTCTAAATTTTTGCTTTGATGAATCTATCCTCGTCACATCTTGTGAGATTGTGGTTTTGCTGGATTTCGGATTCCCTTTCTCTCTCCTTTGTGTGATTTGGTGCCTATATACTTGTGTGCAAGGACTATGTGGATAAAATTTGATTTTTTGCGCCTTTGGACTTAGGGAGAAAACTACTCCCCCATGGCAAGACTATGTGCTCTTATTATGCTATACGCTGTTTTTTTTGTTTATGTTACCTTCGAGGCTCGTCAATGTCGCCTGTGATTTGTATCTAAAGTTTAGGTTCAAAATTGTTTTAGGCGCGAAGTATATTTGCGGGGGCGGTTACTATCCGTTAGTCGTTACGAGGGTATCATGTTGTAGGCTGTTTGCAAATGGTTAGTTGCATAATAATTTGAATTAACAATGGTGATTAGAGCCCAAGTCTGTGTAAATCCAAAAAAATCTTCCAAATTTGGTGCTTTTGTTCCAAAAAAAAAAAAACACATGACAAAGCACTTAGACCATACCATAGGTGCATCCATCCAACACAAAAAGGATCTCATACCTCACAACCTCTTTTTATTCGACATGGAAACAAAAGTGGCATTAAGTAAATAATCAGAATCTCTTCAAGATTGACTATCCACCGTAATTCAATGTTTCAAACCACTACTTCCCACCTACCCCCCCCCCCCAAAAAAAAAGATCCACCCACCCACCCACCCACCAAAAACACATGTTTCTTGCTTGCGTAATTAATAGAAACTTCCAAAGTAGAAAATTGGCTAGAATTAATTTACCCCTACCCCACAACACACACATTCTCAAACTATCATAGACGAAAAATAACCTAAAAATACTCAGTAACCTAAAAATACTCCTTTTAGCAAGGATATTTGCTTACCTTTACGTTCACATAGTCTCCTGTACAACGATTAACTAGTGTTGTTGCTCAAAAAATGATTCACTACTGCTATGAAATGCAATGATTTTCCTTTTTTGAGGACACAATGCATTCAAGGTATGATGCATCTTTTTTTTAGTCTTAAGACATGATTGCTAAACAAATCTAACTCTTATTGGTAATTGCGGTCAAATGGCTATTATGAAAAGATTGCGGATGGAGTCAAAGGTTTCTACCTTGGAGATCTTTGGAATAGGTTTTACGAGTGGAGCGCCTATGGTGTTGGTACTACCGTGTGCATCACTCCGGGTGAAACAAGTGGTCCAATACTTCGTGCCATATCTTTCGGGGAATTCAATTGTACACCAACATGGCAAATGTTCCTACTTCACAAAGGTATGCACAGTATTCAAGTACTAGCATTTGCTTAAAACTTATGTATATAATTGAAAAAAAAAATACAATAGCGATGTTGCTTACATGATCAATTATGGTGTAATAGTTGCAGCTTATTATATGATGGAAGATTCAATCGGGATAACCGGTATGGTGCAATAAACTGGGCCGGATACTCATGGATATCAAGCACCATCACACATGTCCACTATTGGAGTTGAAAGCAAGGGGAGTTGTTCTTCAAGTATTTTGAACTCGACTCCCCTTACGAAAGGATGCCTTTCGTAGACAAGGTATGCAATTCTATTATATTCATGCCTTCCAAAGGATGCATTGCACTTAAGATACCTTGTCGAGGCGTCCTTTCATAAGTTGAATCAGGTTCTAAATACTTGAAAGATACCCTATTGCAGTGTATGTAGATCCAATAGCTTTATATCTAGCGACTTTTATGGCATCCACATGTTTCAAACTTTTCAACATGCACAACTCTCCCCTGCATATATCAAATATAAAAGAGAAACTTATTAGAATATACACAATTTACTGAATTTAAGATGGTTCTTTTTAACTATCACAAGATTTGTTTTCCCAAATAAGGAATACAAAGTCTACATATCTCCAACAATGATGTTGGTACCTTGGATCTGTGATTGTAAAGACAATAAAAAGAGTGATTAGGGAAAATAAAATTCTAGAAAACTGATAGTGTTTTTGTAGCTTTGATGTGGAGCACAAAGAAATCAATGGATTGTAGGAAAACAAGAGATTGGATGGATTTAGTCCCATATAGATCCAATCTTCTGTTTTCTCGGCCTTCATAGGAAGCCAAGTGTGGGACGGGGGATTGAATCCCCACCGGACGACTCTCCCTGGTCAGTGGGGATTCGATGCCCCGTGGTGAAGGCTCCAAGGGAGGAGTCAGTCAGTGGGGATTAGATCCTCATCCCCGCACCGAGCCTCCCGACAACCACACCAAGCGTAGTGCTTTTCAAAAAAAAAGGTTGTTGATTCGGAGATGGGAGACTCACGCCGCAAGTGAAGAAGATGATAGCCATCGATGGAGACGGCGATGAGTAACACCAGCCATAGGTCTAGCAGACGATGTTTGATCAATCAATCATGCTTGTATTGGGGATTTTTGGTAGATAGCATGTGGGGTGTGGAGGCGGCGGAAGAGTGGGTAGGGTTAAGGTAGAGACAACGAAAGGGGAGGGTCGTATATATAGAGAACAATGCAAGGATGAGCCCGTTTGATCTTGATCCTACGGTCACTAGATACACCTTTTTTAGAAGAAAAGACATGAGGTTGATGGGGGTGTTTGGTGCAGATGGGCGGCCCATAACTACCGCTACTTGGGTTGTAAAGGGTGGGGTAAACATTACTACTGAGTGAATACTATATTTGCAGTCATAGCGGTTCTACAACAATTACAATCTGGTGGAGTTAGACTTAAATGTGAATTTTTCTAGGGGCCATGAAATTCCGTATTTTTTATGATCCTCTTATTTCAATTTCTTATCTTATTTTTAGGTGTATGATCTATGCTATGGTTGTCCTTCTCTATCATCTTTGAGCAGTGCAGAGCTCTCACCATCAAGTTGGATGTCGGTTTTTTTGGTAAATTTTCATAATCACTTACTTTTCATCTTGAAATAGAAATATTTATACATATATGCTATTCACTTAAAGTAATTAATGACTATGATTTTTACTTTCTTCTATTGTCCTCTAGGTATCCAACAAGTCATGTCCCTGTGAAGAATCAAAAAGATCTAAATACTTGTTTTTTGACCTACCATAGACTTTCAACATGCAAAGGTATGCAACACTTATAAAAGTTAGTAATAAGGAATATTTACTACTTTTTATTTCTATGGTTTTTATAAGAAAAATATTTGTTCATAGTATCTTTATCGCCAATCTGTTAAGACCTAAAGTTCCTCCAACACATGTTTTGTTTCCAATACCTTTTCTCTAAAGTAACATGCATGTACACCATCAGTACATTTCCACTTCAACAATAATATATCATATATTAGTTAAAACTTGTTTCGCAATGTTATGTTGAAGACGAAATGTACTGTGTTTTTTGTTCTAGTAATTATTTTTTTGGACAAAGCATGACATTGTCACATATTCTTGTAGATATTGTTGCTTTGGATAGTGTGCAAGCCTTCAATCACATGGTGCTTGCCCCATTCGGCCTTGCAACATACAAGTTAGATGCCGAAGTGTGGGCTAGTCAAACTCTGGTGACCAAGAACATATTTCCTCTCTCTTCGATGCGGCACAGTCATGGCTAAAGGAGCACAACATCCACCACCATGACTTCAACTACTTTTCCTCCCATAGATACTCCTCCAAATGAATAACATGAACATGACTAATCAACAAGTTCATAGTCATTGATGACTAAGTGTGGCTTGTGTTGTTTTTAACACATTTCCACATGCAAAAGAAGGATTGTAGTAGTTGTTTCCATTTTCCTTTTATTAATGCTTACTTCTGATGGTTGTAGTGTGTATCATTGGGGCTTAATCATTGAGATATCATAATTGATATAAGCTATAATTATACTCAAATTTGGGATGATCTCAAATTGATTTTTATTTATGGTGCATTCAATAGCGTCCTAATATGGTCAACTCTAAATCAAAAACATCTAAATGAATTTATAAAAATATTTTTCATGTGAAACTATTCTCTTTCCTCATGTAAGCAACCATTCATTTTTTCTCTAGCATAATAATATGGACTCCTACTGTCTAGACAACAATCAAACGAACCATGGATCTAAATTCATCACTTAAACAAATACAAAAAATATTCTTCCCTATCTTAGCAACATTCATTTCCAATCGTCTGGACCTTCATGTTGTGGTGGACCCCACGGGTACACAATATGCAATACCTATTTGCATGCATAGAGTAAGTTGAGCGTATTTTTTAGTCCAATGGTAGGACGGTCGGTGGGGACGCTACCCACCGGGGTTCAAATCCTGGTGCTCGCACCTTTTCCTGGGATTTTCCTAAGGATTTACGGCGTTATGCATTAAGTGGTAAGCGGCGTTCCGTCGACGACGAGGCGCCTATGGTGACTTCGAGAATCTCCGGACACGCCATTTTGCCCGGTCCTTCGGAGGTGCTCATAGGGGTAGGGTTTGCGTACGTGTGTTCATAGGGGTGAGTGTGCGTGTAAGCGTGTTGTGAGTGTCTGCGTTGTACTGTCATCAAAAAAAAAAAAAAAAATATGATAGAAATGGCATAATTATTGATAAATTAGAGAGAGATGATTATATCAACTATTGAATTCTAGTCAACGAAAATTTGGCATGACTTGGTATCATTTGTTGTGACCCAACTATGAAAAATTCCTAAAGGTATGGCCAACAATCAATTAAGGAGTTGTGCTTGGCGTACCCTGGTATACCCTGCATGAAATGATTTATCATATTGAGCTTTACATATTGAGTACCCTGTATGGGGTTCTATAAGAGTATGTCTTAAGGAGCTTTAAATATTGAGTTGGTTTCTCAAATGCTTTACAGATCTGCTTCAGCTCCATCGATAGAGTTGTTCATTGAACTGAGAAAAAGACTTCACTAATAAAATGGAGCTGTGCCAAACAAGGCCATAAAATAATTATAGGGAGTTATTTTATTGGTCTTTTAGTTTTTTCTATTCTATAATGTGGACTTTATCTTTTTATATGAAATAAATATACCCTGTAAATTAACTCTTAACATATTACTATATGCTTTACTTATTATATTACAAATAAAAAAATCCGACAAAAACTTAATGTCCATAGTGTCATGTTGAGGCAGCTCCAGGTCGGGGAGCTGTGCTTGGCGATAGTCTGTCTGGACTCTGTTCTTGGCGACAGTCATAGATATACACACGGATACAGTGAATATACAAACAATAGCAGTACAAATTACAATACATCTCATCAGATCAGTAGTCCTCCTCAGAGGCAACAGTCATCCGAGGAGCTGTAGCTGTCGGCGCCTCAGGCTCCTGCTCAACCATGACAGACTCGTACAACGCGCCAGCCAGCCCGGCGCCGATCAGTGGCCCGACCCAGTAGACCCAGTGGTGGCGCCAGCTCCAGCCAACGAGCGCGGGCCCGAACGCCCGCGCCGGGTTCATCGCCGCGCCGTCGAACGGGCCACCGGCGAGGATGTTCGCGCCCAGGACGAAGCCGATGGCGAGCGGCGCGATCGCGATCATCGTCTCCCCGCCGCCCCGGCTCCGGTGGTCCACCGCGGTGGCGTACACGGCGTACATGAGCCCGAACGTCATGACGGCCTCCAGCAGGAGCGCGTGCCGCTCGTGGATGCCGCGGACCAGCCCGAAGCCCACGGGACGCTACAGGCAAGGCAGAACAAAGGCATGCCACATGCCACATGCATGTAGAGAGTGAGACGTACGTGGCGGGCATGATGCGTACACGGCCGCAATAATAGCAAACACGCAAGGTGAAAAAAGACAACGGATAGTGTGACCTCAATATTTTCGTGCTGCTCTGGTGTTTCGGCGTTTGGCACTATTGGTAAGTCTAGCAAGTAGCAACTGCTTAAAATATTTTATGACATATCTTACCAAATTTGAAGGATATTTCATCAAACGTGACATGGACACACACATCACACGGGCAAAGCGAATTACCGTGCCTCCGGAGACGAGCGTCAGCAGCACCGACGCGGCCACGGCGCCGAGCAGCTGCGCGAGCCAGTAGACCGCGGCGCGCCCGAAGGGAGATGCGTCGGCCGACGAGCAGGCCGAACGTGACCGCCGGGTTGACGTGCCCACCCGACGCGTTGCTCGCTGCCGCCACCGCGGCTACCAGCGCCAGTGCGTGCGCGATGGCCACCGCCAGGAGGCCGCCCGGCGTCGCCGTGTCGTCCTTATACAGCTTCCCTGCAAATCTCAGATGAACGAAAAATCTTCAAGCGTCACACTTCAGAACAGCACACGGAATGCATGCATGCACGCGCTGCGTGCTTGCATGTAAATCCTGAAGTTGTTTGTTTGCATGTGTGATCAGGTTCTCGTACAGAGGCCGTAGACGGAGCCTTCAGCTGCGAACACGAACATGGCGGTGGCGACGAACTCCGCCACCGCCGCGCGGGTGGCGTCCGGCAGGAGCGGCCCCGTCCCGGCGGTGTCGGCACGGCGCGCAGGGTGGCGACCTGGCAGCATGGTGGACGATACTGCCTGCCTTTTTTGGAAGCTCTGAATCTGATTTCTTCAGTGTTGAAGTGTTGAGTGTGAGTGTGACTCTGCTTTCTGGTGCCGGAAATGTTAGCTGGGGAGCTCTTTGCAGTGCGAAACGCAGCTCCGGAGGGACAGGTGGATAGGGGCAAAGGGACACGTGGTGGTAGAGATCACGTCTGGCTGTTTGGGCGATCCACGGTGCTGCCGGACAAGCTCCCGGCCAGAACCCAGATTATCAACGAGACGATCAGCGAGTCGCCCCCCCAGGTGGGCCGGCCCAGCACTTTGGCGGCCCAATAGCCCAGGTGAGCATCATAGTCTTGTCGGCGCCGTCAACCTCGCCGCCGCTTTAGGGTTCCGCGACCTTGCCGTCGTTTTAGGGTTCCGGCTATAGAATGAGCCCGACCGGCGGCTGCCGCCGACACGGCGGTGGGCGACGGTTCGGCCGGGCGGTGACCAAGGCAACGGGCGCCACGAACCGGGCCAAAGGCTGGACCCATTCGGCCGGGTAGGGGGGGTATCGAGGTCAGCCACGGCGGGCGGAGGACGGAGCTCACCGGTGTCGGAGGAGAAGGCGGGCGGCGGTGGAAGTAGGGCGGGGAGGGAAGAACGGGGGCGCTGGCGGGCGAAGCTTCGCGCGCCAGGCTGGGGCCGGATGGGATGGGTCGCGGCGCCCGGCCCGGCCGCGAGGAGGAAGAAGGCCGATGCGTGGGCTGGGCCGAGGATGAAGAAGGCCGGTGCGTGGGCTGGGCCGACGCCCACCTAAGAGGGTGTGGCAACGAGTACAGGGGTGGATGGAGAAATGCTTATCGGCAGGGGGCAAGGAAGTATTAATAAAGTCTGTTGCTCAATCCATCTCAACATACTCTATGTCTTGCTTCCGTCTTCCTCGGGGACTTTGCAAGCAAATTGATGGTATACTACGTGATTTTTGGTGGGGATCCAAACAAGGAAAAAGGAGAACCTGTTGGGTCGCGTGGGATGACATGGTGATGCCCAAGAATTCTGGTGGGCTTGGTATCAGAAATATTGAAATCTTCAATCTTGCACTATTGGCACGCCAAGCTTGGAGGCTGTTAATGAACCCAGAGTCATTGAGTGCTAGGGTTCTCAAGGCAGTCTACTTCCCTACTTCCGATATCCTGGATGCAGGAGTAGGTTCATCGCCGTCTCAGGTATGGAGAGCGATGGTGGATGGGATTGCAGTTTTGCGGCAAGGGTTGATTCGTCGGATCGGTTCGGGCACTACGACAAAGATTTGGGAGTCTCCCTGGCTCCCCAGAGATGGCATGCTGCGACCCATGCACTCGGTAAAGCCTAACCCACCGGTGTGGGTGTCAGAACTCATTGATCAAACAACTAGGAGCTGGAACCGGCAGTTACTGCAGGAGTTTTTCTCCCCGCTTGATTGGGAGACAATCGAGAATATACCGTTGAGCAATAGACAAATCGAGGACTTTTGGGCTTGGCACTATGAGAGAACCGGAAGCTTCTCGGTTCGATCAGCTTACCGCATGCTCATCAGGTTGAGAGAGACGACAGATTGGCCAGGTCCGTCGGACAAGCAGGCTCAGGAAAAGGAATGGAGCAGATTATGGAAGATCAAAGTGCCCTCAAAGATCCATCTCTTCCTGTGGCGTTTAGCAAGACACTCAGTTCCCACCGGGAAGTCCCAAGACCGCAGAAACATGGCGCCCAACGGATGGATGCTCGTTGTGTGGCGGTTTTTAACTCTTGGAGGCACTCACTTCTGGAATGTAACCTTGCCAGGTGCGTCTGGGCGTTGGAACGTGAGGAGATTACCGAGTTCATTTGTCAGATCGATACCCTAGATGCTAAAGCTTGGTTAGCGGAAGTGATCAAGGGTCTCAAGCATGATGAACTCACCAGGGTTATTGTTCGACTTTGGGCTATTTGGTATGCCCGGAGGCTGGCTGTGCACGAGAACATTTTTCAGAGTCCGCTGACGCATGGCTTTCGTTGAGCGGTTCATCGAGGATTTGGAGACGGCGACTCAGAGAAACAATTTGAGACAACCGATAGTTAAACCAGTGGACGCTACTGGATTCCACCTCCCAGAGGCTCTAACAAGATCAATGTTGATCTTTGCAATTTCAAAGAATTCTAGAAGAGCTTCGTTTGCGGCGGTGGCGCCGCGATGAGCTTGGGAATTTCTTGGGAGCATCGGCGCTGGTTCTCGGAAGGTTATACAGATGCGGAGACGGCCGAGGTCCTCGCATGCCGGGAGGGTTTGGTTTGGCGATGGATCTTGATCTGCGTACCTTGAGGGTTGCTAGTGATTGTGCTAATGCAGTCAAAAGCATCCATGGAGAAGGCACTGGAGTTCATGGCCGGTTATCAGGGATATAAAGCACTGATTTGGGCAATTTTGCAAGAATTGAATTTGTTCACGAAGGGAGGATTGCAAAACATGATGCCCACTGTTTAGCTAGAAGTTATGTTAATTTCTTAGGCGGTCGATATGTTTGGTTTTTGAGCATCAGGAGGGAGTTTGTAATTCTTATGAGATAATATAATAGAGGAGGTTGTGTCTAAAAAAAGGTGTGGTCGACGCTGCCTCCCACCTTGGGTGATCGGCGCAAAGCAGCCCCCATAAAGAGCCGCATGCCCACATTTAATCATGTCCAAGTCCAAACGACCCTGTCAAAAGGGTGAAAAAATCATTTTTGCAGCCTCGTTATTAGAGCAGGTACAACCTACAGACGGCCGTCCCGTCTCTACATGCCACGAATCTATCATAGAGACATATATAAAGACATGTTATGTAACCCACAGTTGAGACACTTTTTTCTAAAAAAAATCAGTACACACTTACCTTTGGATTGGTGGTGAAGGCGCTTCGAAGTTCGAGTTGACACTATGTACAACGCAAGGCTAAGTCGTTTCTAAACATTGGAGCATAAGCCCGTCGTCGTCCCTCACGAAAGAGACGAGGTTGTTGTTTTCTAAGCATTCTTGGGGGGCATTTTGTAAATATATACAACAACTTAGAGACGGTACTAAAAAGAAACCCTTAGTCTTATTAAGTTTCTCCTCGCGAACTATAAAACACCAGTACCGTATAGAAAAGGCAAACCTTCGATGGAAACCAAAGCGGAGATTAGAGATTTGCCAACATTTATGCGTCAATTGCACGTGTATTACGTCTGATTACGAGGTTTTGAAGTTATTGTCCGCGCTGGATGTGTTTTTTTTTTTTTAATATAAGGGGATGTTTGGCACTACTCCGCTATAGTTTTTGCGGCCACTCTACCAACTCCACTATAGTTTTTGCGGCCACTCTACCAACTCCACTATGGAGTAGCTCCACCGTGGAGTTTATGGAGCAAATTGTACTATTTGGCAGCTCCCGCTCCAGAATGTGTTATTTCCATTCTAGCGGACCATTATGCCCCTGATTATGTTCATTTTAGTAGTACTAAGAAAATATTTTAGTTAAATAATTACATCATTCGGATAGAAAAGCACACTCCATCTCGGCCAAAAGTACGTTGTTACATCTACTACACACTAGCATAGCTGCATGCATTATTTGCACATGGTCTCCAACGGGACAACGGGCCTTGGGCATGGTCAGCCCGTCACCCATGGTCACGTCAATCTAGAGGCCATCTGTCCCGGTCATGCAGCGGTAAGGCGCTGCCTATGAGAAAACGAATAGAAACAATCATTATAGATGGCAAGCAGTGTAATTATACTTCAACTCCATGTGAAGATACAAAACTCTAAAAACTGGAGTATCCCTTTAGGTACTTCAAAAAAAAAAAACGTGGAGTTGGCCCTCACTTCCACCTTTTTTATGGAGCAGAGTTTTGGAGCTCAAGATGTTTGGCAATACATAGTTGGAACAGAGTTGAAAACGGGAGTGGAGGAGTCCCAAACACCCCTTAAGGTGCTCTAAAAGACAACATATTCAACATTTCTTATTTTTGTGCTTCTTATGTTTTTTAAGACTATTCATTAAGGGCAGTCTCAATGAAAAACTTATCGTGGTTTCTATCTCCATTTATTGCTATGACAACTTACCTTTTTACTGATGTGGCAAGGGAATTAAAAAATAGAGAGAGTGGCAACCCCCAAACCCCTCCTCTCTCCTCCAACCGGGCGACGCCCCATCGCCCCGCCCGCCGCCACCGCCGCCTGTGGTCGGTGGTGTCGGCATGCCATGGTCGCTCCCGATCCCAAGCCCGCTAAGGGGATCAATCCCCTCTTCCTCAACATAAGCTCTCTTCCCCTCCCCCCCCCCTCTCGAGATTCAAAAACCCCAAGGTTTCACCTTTCTTCGTCAATGAAATGGAGAGGACACGGGAGGCGACTCTATGCATGGGTACACCACGGCCGGCGCGGACACATCGCCCAACGGTGAGGGTGGGTCGCCGCGCGGCGCTGTTGGGGATCCCGGAAGAACCCACGTCCGGGTCCCCTACACGCCGCCAAAGGTAACGGAAGATGTTGATTCTTCTCGTTGTTGATTCTTGGTTTTGTTCTTATATACAAAGCGTCGCGAACTGATTTGGTACCTGACCTACGAAGACGCCTAGCTGATGGTCGCTGGCCATGCAACCATCTAGAATGACTTCGTTGTGAGATTGCTGGCCGATGAGGGCACACGCATCATTGAGTACAATGGGAAGCAAAAGGTTTTCCACCTACTGCCTCAAACTCGAGGGGGGTTCTTCATTATCAACCTTCATCCTCCGTATGGAGCAGGACCTCTCCTCCCCTTGGCATTCAGTTTTACAATTTGTATCTCGTGTGCTTCCAGTTCGAGAACCGCTGATACTTCTTCTCTGATGCAGACATAGATGGGACTGGGCATGATACAGAAGGGAGTGCTGATTACTGGAGGCGCCTACCCCATTTGATGGAGCTTACAAAGGCAATATGATTCAAGAGGTTAAGATAGGGATATGTGAAGTGGTGGAGATTTATGATACACTCAATAGGCTCCATCAGACTTATGGTAACACGCAAACACTTGTTGAGAAGGCCTGCCATCGGATCATCGTAGTGCTCCCGGAGGCTTGGCACTTCCCTAGATGGAAAGCCCAGCTTCATGCCATCTTCCATGCCTACGGCTCTAAATCTGTGGACCTGCTTGGTGCGATCAAACTCAACTCCTTCGATGACCTTTTCCACTGCTGGGATAAGATCTGTAAACGCCTTCTGGTTGGTCTTGCAATGTTTCACACCTTCACCATTCTGCCGAGGTTTCCAGTTTTCTATCTAATGATCCTTGTTGTTTGAAGAGCCGCTACGCCCGGTTACTTCCTAAGATTGATCTTTGCAGAGCTAAGTGGAGAAGAAGAAGAGGAGGGTAAAGAAGGTGGAGATGGTGAGGAGGAGCCTGAGTGGAGACGATGAGGAGGGCCCCAGAGTAAGTTGGTGGAGGTGGAGATGGCGAGGAGTGAAGTTACTGTGAGGTGGCGAGCTTATGCAACACTCTCCTTCTCCATTGCTATTTTGCCGGTATTCTTTGCCGAGGCCGCCATTGTTTAGAGATCGATGTAATCGTAATTTGTGTTGTCGTAGTGGACAATTCAACTTTGAAACCTGTGTACTGATGAGATTTGTGGATTGCCTTTGGCTGCAGTTTTTGTGCATCAAATTTCTTTGTTGTTTTTTTGTGCGTCAAATTTTTCGTTGTTTCTAGCCAATAGCTTCTTTGATGGTGTTACAACCCACTTCATGAAATGAAATAATTTCTTTTGAGGCTTTGACCGAAGTGCCCCATGGGAGGATGTAGGGAATTTTGGCTAAGTATGGAACACTCAATAATAAATGGTAATAAGTTTTATTCACCAACCAACAACATGAAGGACTATGCCCTCTATTTATAGCTTAGAGGGGAGATGCAGGGGACGCTAAGTTACAATTCTACCTGTAACACCCGGTTTTCAGAACAAAACCGAATGAATACCATATGTGAGCCCTGGAAGTCAAATCCCACATATAGCTACAAATTAATGGTAGTATCAATTCACAATGCTTAAGATATAACGAACATAATATAAAAGACATAACCTCAGCTAGCAGACATAGCGGAAAGACACTCTGATCTTCTAGTGTGGACTCCACAGGGACCGACTGACTGGTTGATCACAAGCCTAAACTTCACCTGAGGTGTGGGGGGAATAGCAAGAGTGAGTCCATGTCGAACTCCGCAAATATAGCTAGGCAATATCTACCCAAAAACCCATGATCATTATAACATAAATAATGAATAGCATGAAACGATAAATCATGAACAATTTAATAAGCATGTATAGCCAACAGTTATAACATAAACAACATCATCAACGGAAAGTAAATCCTTCCCTCGGTTTTCCAGGCCGTTCATAACCGCGAACACGCCTGATATATCAGTTTTTAACTCTGCGCAGAGGTGTACACTTTCACTACGGGTCATGGTTTCCACCAGAGTAGGTTCATGACTCCCCAAACAAATGAAAACCACATAAAGCCTTTCAAAGGGGTTATCTAAACATGCCGGATAGCGATAGGGCTACAACCCATTCTCTTCCGTTTCGGTAACCACCGACACGAGTAAACACTATCCCCTCGAACGACTAAAGCCGAGCCATGTGACCCCCATAGCTGTATCTTGTATATCCCGGATTTTGCCAAAGGATAAGTCCTTATGGAGAGCTAAGAGCATCACAAACAAAACATAGCTCTTTTCGCCCTATGAAACATGTTATCAACAATTCATATTTAAAGTTCAGTGCATAAACATTAAGCAAGTCATAAGATCATGGTTTAAAAAATAGCATATCTCAAAACTATACTTGCCTTATTTAGATATCCTTCTTCAAGTCCAAAGCTTTCCCAAAAACACCTTCTTGATCAACAACTTCCTCTAGATCATCAACGTAAAGCTCACCGATCTACTCGACTCCAATCAGCAAACACACAAACATATAGGGCCAATCATGCATAACAAACAAGGCTACAATTAGAACAGTACACCAACAATGATAAAACAGTTTGAAAAGCTTATAAAAGTAATCTACACGTTGCTACGATCGCACAGACGTAAAGATCACCGAAAACGAAGCTAGGACGGACAAGTTGTAAGCATTTGAAATTGAATGGCAGTTCTGTAAATAACAGGAATTTGATTTTCGAGATAAAATAAATGAAAGCTGGTTTTTGAGTGCTGAACGGACTATGTGCTGGATATAAGAGGATCTCAGGGTCTCTTTAGAAAAATCCCAGCAAAGGGGTACCTTCTAACCTGGATGTGTTGATCAAACAACGGATGGCTCAGGATGATGGTGTATTAGTATATCCTGTACTAGTGACATATGTATTTCCATGATATTTGCGGGTTTATTTTTCTAAAGGAATTCGGCCAGAAAACATGTTGATGTCATCATGATGTCATCAAGAAGCTAATCTAATCAGCAAGCTAGGCAAGCGCCATGGCGTAGGGCATGATTGGAACTGTTAACTGCTGTTGGCCGGCCAAGACTTGCATCCACTAAACATGGAGCATCACGGTGTCCAAATAAACTTGCATATTGGAGCGTAGGTGTTCGATTTGGACAAGTATATGGTGCGTGTAAACGAAATATATATATATATGATATATCTCCGGCGACGGCATCGGTTATCTGATAACAAGCAGGTGGCGGCGTGGATCACATGAAGATTACCTAGGGGCTCGATGATCGTAGGGAGCTCTGCAGCGGTACTGGGCTTAGACGGATGGACGACGGCTTCCTCGATTTGTTCCTGGGTAAGGGTGTCACGAATACCGGTGAAGCAGCTGATGGTGCCAGCGGCGGCGGTAGCGATGAGTAGAAGGTCGAGGACGTACAGCTTGATAGGGCAGCACTGGTTTCCTTGACGAGAAACTCGTCAGCGATTTGCAGATGGCGGCGAGGCAACAGACGTCGAGGTTAGGGTTGTGTGGCAACGCTGCAAGCTCGGGATTGAGGCAATGCGAGCGTGAGGTTTGCAAGATACAATCGGTCAGGGCTCCTTGCTATTTATAGATGGACACATGTTGGACACGAAGTCCTTGGCATGCACGGCAGGTATATATAGCAATTAGAAAGAAAAACAGATTTGGATATGATGCCCGGCCATCAGATTAGGGAGAAAAGAAGGAAAATATCTTTCTTTTAAATAGATTTTTAAATGAACTTTTCAAAAGGATTTGCAAACCTTTTCAGTTTCGTTCAGACAAAACCAATCATCACAAAAATAATAATGCAGCAGCATGAGTGCATCAATCATGTATCTAACCTTATGATATATTTTAATTTCATAAAAATATTTATTTTCCTAAATTTTATGAGCACAAAAATACTTAAACAAATCATTTTATTCTATTTTCAAAAATTCAAAAATTTGGGGTGTTACACTACCCTTCTTGATGCTTGGCATATTCCCTGCACCGGTCATCGCCATCCGGGGGCTTTCACGTCTCTTCATATCATGAACTGCCTCTACTTCTGGGCTCCCAGTTTGGCCCATTTAAGGTTCGACTCCCTCTTCTGGTCCACCAAACGACATCTCCGTCGAGCTGGTCTCCGCTCCGTCCTACTTGCTTGTCTCTCGGGTAGGTGGTCCGGCACCTCCCGGACAGGTCAGTCCTGCGGGCCACGATGCGGTGGAGACCTCGCCGTCCCCCGCGATCGGCCAGCCGGAGTTTCACGGTTGGCGGAGATGATACCTCCCGCTAGTCCCCAGCGTCATCGTGTGCGGCCTCCGCGAACCTCTGCAAGGTAATCACATGATTAGACGAAATGATCGGCGACCCGATTAGTGCTCCGAGTATATCTCCGCGTGCCAATTGATCTCTTGGGTAACACCTCCGCCTCGGTACCGGGGGCCATGTCCCAACAATAATAAACATTCTGTATAAAAAGTGTCTCTAAAGTTTTTAGAGCAAACATTGCAAAGCCCGACATGTCAGCAACAACAGGAATAATTATATACCCCAATATATTATATGTAGTGTGGGGGATCAATATTTTGGACGACCCCAACCGTCAATCAAGACCCTCGACATCATGTCTCGAACGATTCTAACCAAGGACCTCTCCTCCACCAATGGTCGCCTACAGCGAGAGCAAGGTTACACGCCGCGACGAGCTCTTTCATTAGCAGAGACCTCTTTCCGCCTCCCGCCGAGGTCTCCGTCGGCCGACCTTTTCAACGCGTACTTTCGAGCCTCGGCGAGACCTCTTCCGCCAGGCTCGAGGTCCCTGCCGACGGCCCCTTCAAGTTTGTGCGCTAGAGCTCTCCGTGACGCGACCTCTCCCGATCGGCTCGAGCTCGAGCCCGAGCGAACCGCCTCAACAAACGCCTCGCTCACGAGCCGTCCCCCGGGCGTCACGAAGCCGGAACGGCAGCCGGGGAGTTGGCCAACCACTCCCCCCGACAGCACCGAGGCCACGCGGAGGCACGCTGGCGGAGCACGGCCCGCCTGTCGCCCGCCCATGCCCCTGATGACCCAACAAGCAGCGTCCACAGACGCGCGCAGTGCTGCCGACGCGGGCGCATACCTCATCCACGGCATGGACACCCCCACGCCGACGGACCGATTCCAACCACGATTGGGGTCGATGCGACCCTTTACCGCCACCGACCGGGATTCGCGGCGGCGACGGCGACCAATTTTGGCATCCAAGGCCGCCAAGAGCTCAAGAGAGGGCCGGGCCAACCAAAGAGCTCGATCCCAGAGCTCGATCGTCGTATCCTGTCTACTCAAAGAACTCCGCCATCATGACCGAGACGCGCGCACTACCCGTGACGCCATCATCAGCGACATGGGCACCCCCATACCGAAGGGACAGCTTCCAACTACGGTCAAGGACGAGGCGACGCATGACCACCGCCCATGCCCCGACCGCCATGTACAGCGGCGACGACCGCTCAAGATCCAAGGCCGCCGAGAGCTCGAGAGGTAGTCGTTGGCCAACCCACGGAGCCTCGCCGAAGAGCTCTTCACCGACAAGACACAGTATCATATTGTTCCACCTACCCCGCCCCAACTTCGGAGAGCTCACATGTTCTATCCCCCTTGCTACTATAAAAGGAGGGGTAGGGTCTTCGATTGGGGGCAAGCAAGAAAAGAAGAAGAACAACGCACCCGGCTCTTCTCGCTTTTGCATCCTCACTCTCATATTGGCACTTGCCTCAATCATAGAGACTTGGGAGCCCGCTCCTCTCTCGCTCCGCTTATACGCACCCCCGGTGCGAGCATTTGAGCTCTGATAGTGAACACACCTGGACTAGGGAGCCCGACTTTGCCCCGAACCAGTATAAATCCTCGTGTCATTGTCTCCGAGCTAGGCCATTCGGAGTCCGCACTAGCCACCATTACCGTGACGGTGGTATTAGACCCACGGCGGTTGGCGCGCGCCAGGTAGGGGCGGCGCTAGTGCGACGATCTTCCACTCCGATGGCTTCTTCGTCGATACCGCCGACCGGAGCGACCGTGTTGCGCCCGGCACCTTCAACTTCACCGCCCCGATCCGGCGAAGTCACTCGCTGGAGCCGTCTTCACCCGCCGATGCGGCGTGAGGACATTCCCGAGCGCCCGCGACACCGCCGATTCCATCCTCACCGACATGGGCGGGACTCCGTCAAGCCCGCTAGCCCCACCGCGCCGGCGGCAGATCGCTTCTTCGCCTCGATCAGGACCTCCTCCCGACATCCTCGGCCGAGCCTACGCAGCTCGTGCATTCGCGATGTCACCTCTCCATCGCCAACGCCGTCCTCCTCCTCGCCGGCGAAGACGCGGCCGACGGTGGAAAATTCACGGCGGCATACGCCAAGATGTACCCTGACGGCCAGCCGGGTCTCCCTCTTTTGGGGCGATGAACCCGGAAGGCATCGTCCATGAGCTCGAGCTCGCCACCGATGGGATGAGCCTCACGAATCGCGCCCACACGTCGGTGTTCGTGTGCCACGCCCGCGGGGGGCCACGCGGCGACCATTCCTCCAGCGACTCCGAGCGCAGACGCTTTCAGATTCCGCCGCGCGCCAACGTGACCCGCCCGTCGATCACGTCAAGGCCCGGCCGGAGGAGCTCGAGGAGCTCGAGAGAGGCGCGGCTCAGAGCGCGAGGCCCTCCTCGGCGAGGAGCAAGAAGCAAGGGCGCCTCCAAGGGGGCGCGGGCCCGCGCGAGACGCCCGTGATCCGTATCGGCTGCGACAACGATGCCGAGCAGCCCCGCCAGTGTCGGGAGAGCCTCCGGAGAACCTGGCGGCCGCCACGCTGAGCCTCACAAGAATCGCCTGGGGCCCCCGAGGACCCTAGGTATCGCCGAGCCCACGAGCAGATCAAGAAGCTCGTGGCAGAGGGGCAGTACGGCAGGTGGCAAGCTCCGCATCGCACCGTCGACTTCGGGAAGAGCACGAGGCCTCCTCTCATCCAGGAGGTCCACGCGCCGTGGATCGGGCGAGAACCGCTGGCGACGCCGACACCATCAACGCCCGACGGAAGGCGGAAGCCCGCGCGTCAGAAGCGCCCCGGGGGCGACGACAAAGCTCCGCCGCGACGACTACGAAGCAGCCCCGCTAGAAACGACTGTCGCCGGGGAGGGGAGCGTCATGACAGCGATGAGGACAAGGCTGCAGCCCTGACGCCGGAACGCGCTTTTAACGGAGTCCGATCTCCCGTGCGAGATCGCGCGCCGAAAGCTCGAGCTCGAGGAGGCCAGGGCTTTCGGCTCGCGATACGACGCCCCTTCCTCTCGTTTCCGGCTCCGACCTCGGTGCGTATACAACGGGAGACCGACCCGCCACACTGCTCGAAGACTACCGCCTCGGTTGTCAAGCCTGAGGCGCCGACCGACTACTTCATCATCCCAACCGCCCTCTATCTTAGAGATTCGATGATTCTTCGTCGAGCACCCAGCCGGAATCCATCCGCGACGGGGAGGGATTTGCGGGACGTCTTCGTCGAAGAACTTCCAGGGGCACCTACGCCGGGCCAAGTGCGACTGGGATCTCCGGGGGATGCAAAGGGTAAGAAGGGGGAGAGTCACGACGACATCGCGGCGCTTCTCTAAACTCTGCAACAACCTCTCCGAGGCCTCCGACTCGAGATCATCACCGCGTTTACCTTCGGCACCACTTGCGAGAGTCTCATCCGCGAGCTCGGCGTCAAGCCTAAGTCCGTGAAGGGCTCCCTCGACCTCGCCACCGGACACGCCGAGGGAGAGGACGCCGTCTCCCGCCGTCACGGGCAGGGCAAGCCACGAACGGCAGCGAGGCCGCGGGCGGATCCGGCCCCACCCCCGCAAGAGGAAGAACAAGAAGAACAAAGCGCCCCGTGACGGCGGCGGCGAGTTTGTCGCCATCGCGGACAAGCGCAAAACCCCGCGAGAAGGGGGGAAGAGGTTCGCCCACAAGGGGAGCACTTCGACAAGATGCTCGAGGCCCCGTGCCCACATCACGAGGGTCCCGTCAAGCACAAGATGAAGGGTTGTCGGCTCCCGAAGAAGCACGTGATGGGCATGTGTGAAGGGAGGCGCCGGGCGACGGCCCGAGCCTATGGCGGCAGAGCCCGAGGACGGGGCGGCGGCGGCGTCTACATCGAGGACGGCGCCGTCAACGTCGTCTTCGGCGGAGCCCCGGGCTACGAGTCCAAACGCCGACAGAAGCTCACGCGCCGCGAAGTCCTCTTCACCGAGCCCGCGACGCCCGCCTACCTCAAGTGGTCGAGCTCGGCGATCACCTTCGACAGGGCCGATCATCCCCGACACATCCCGTACCCAGGGAGGTACCCGCTCGTCGTCGATCCCATCATCGGCACCAAGCGCCTCGGCAAGGTGTTGATGGATGGAGGCAGCGGCCTCAACCTCCTCTACGTC
Source organism: Hyparrhenia diplandra (assembly GCA_015847255.1). NCBI lineage: Eukaryota > Viridiplantae > Streptophyta > Magnoliopsida > Poales > Poaceae > Hyparrhenia > Hyparrhenia diplandra. The sequence continues at coordinate 81,617 of JADLZK010003573.1, forward strand.
CACGCACTCCAGGCCCTTGGCATCACCAAGGCGCGCCGCCGTCCCCTCACCGGACCCGATCCATGGCGTAGTACCAGGGAAGCGGATGATCCCCGCCGGGCGATCGATCTCCCGTCACACCCGGCACCCCGGATAACTTCGGGAAGGAGACCCCGCGTTCGAGGTGCTCCTTCAAGAACGCCTACCATGCGCCGTTGGGGCGGCCGTGCTATGCGAAATTCATGGCCGTCCCCAACTACACCTACCTCGCTTAAGATCCCCTAGGGCCCAAGGGGGTCATCACCGCCGACTCCACCTTCGAGCACGCGTTCGGATGCGAGGTCGCCGCCGGCCCAAAGTACGCCGATGCCGCGGTCGAGATCGAGCAGATGCTGCCGAAGATGGCGGCCTGGGCCAGTGCGGAGGACACCCCCGAGCTCAAGAAAGCTGCGGGCACGAGCTGCGCGATGGGCTCGAACGGCCCGGGAGATCGAGCCCATCCGGTGAGCTCATGAAGACCGTAGGCACTTTCGAGCCCGAGAAGGACGCCAAGGAGATAGAGGTCGATAATGATGGCCACGCCCTCCGCGTAGGGTCCGAGCTCTCCTAAATAGGAAGGCGAAGCTCGTCGACTTCCTCCGCGCAAACCTCGACGTGTTTGCGTGGAGAGCCTCGGACTTGCCGGGGCATACCGAGGGAAGTCGCCGAGCACTCCTTGAACATTAAGCCCGGCTCTCGGCCGGTGAAGCAACGGCTCGACGTTTTGATGACGATCGACGCCAAGCAATCGCCGAGGAGATAGATAAACTCTTAGCCGCTAGGTTTATCAAGGAGGTGTATCATCCCAGTGGATAGCCAACCCCGTACTAGTCAAGAAGAAGAATGGGAAATGGAGAATGTGTGTTGATTACACGGGTCTCAACAAGGCATGCCCGGCGATCCGTTTCCTTTGCCGGCGCGATCGACCAAATCGTTGACTCCACCTCCGGGTGCGAAACCCCTGTTTTCTCGACGCCTACCCGGCTACCACCGGATAGCGATGAACGAGCTCGATCAGCTCGCCACCTCCTTCATCACCCGTTTGGCGCATTCTGTTACGTAACGATGCCCTTCGGTTTGAAGAACGCCGGGCGCCACCTTCCAAAGGTGTATGCGTAAAGTCTTCGCGAGCTCCTCGGGAAGCTTGTAGAAGCTTACGCCGATGACATCGTCGTCAAAACGAAATCCTCGAAAAGAGCTTCGCCCCGACCTCGAAAAGGTCTTCGCCAAACTCCGAGAATACGGGGTCAAGCTCAACCCCGAAAAATGCGTTTTCGGGGTCCCCGGGGAAGTTGCTCGGCTTTATCGTCTCGAGCAAGCATCGAGGCCAACCTCGAGAAAATCGCCGCCATCACGAGCATGGGGCCGATTAAGAACGTCAAATGCGCACAGCGGCTCACGGGCTGCCTCGGCGCTGAAGTCGTTTCATAGCCCGGCTCGGGAGCGCCTCCCTCCCTACAAGCTGCTGAAGAAAACCGGGCGCTTCTCTGGACCGACGAGGCCCAAGCAAGCCCTCGACCCTCGAAACAACTCCTTGCCAGCCCGCCTTTGTGCTCGTTGCTCCGCAGCTAATGAGCCAATCCTTCTCTACATCTCGCCCACCTCGAAGGTGGTGAGCACCGCTGCGTCGTCGCCGAGAGAGAGGGAGGAAGGGCACGCACTCAAGGTGCAGCGTCCGGTGTACTTCGTCGGTGAGGTCCCTCACCGACACCAAACTCGCTACCACTCGAAAAGCTCGTGGTACGCGCTGCTCATCACCCGACGCAAGCTCGAGACATTACCGACTCCCACCGACCGTCGTCTCGGCATCCTGGGGAGGTCATCCGCAGCCCGAGGTCACGGGGCGCGCACGGCCAAGTGGGCGGTCGAGCTCATGGGAGCCGAAATCACGTGACGCGCCCGTAGACGCCATCAAGTCTCGAGGCTCGCGCACTTCATTGCCGAATGGACCGAGAGGTCGGCGAGCCACCTAGGGCCCGAGCGACATCGACTCTTTGGACCCTACACTTCTTCGATCGGTAGTAAGAAGTACGGCGGCCGGCGTCGGGCTCGTCTTCACCTCTCCGAAGAAGGTGTGCATGAAATACTCCATACGCCTGCACTTCCCGCGCCCAACAACGTGGCGAACACTGGCGTTGGTGAACGGGCTACGAACTGCGCACGAGCTCGGCATCCGCACCTCGAGGTCCGGGGAGACTCGAGCTCGTCAAAAACCGTCATGAAAGAGGTCGACTGCGTCAACCCGAAGATGGTCGCATCACCGGAAGGTCCGAGAACTTGAGGAACATTTCCACGGGCCGGAGGTCAACCACGCCCACCGCAACCTCAACAACGACGCCGACGCCCTCGCCAAGCTCGCGTCAGACCGCTTGCCGGCCCCCCGGAGTCTTCATGCACGAACAACACAAGCCCTCGATACGGCTCCAGGAGGAGCCCGCCGGAAGGTGCGAGCTCAAGCCCCCCGGCGGACCCATGGACACCGGCGTCCGCGAAGGGTCGAACGCCCCGATACAAGGGGCTCGCTGGCGCGAGCAGTCGCTCGATGCGGGCTCGGGGGATCGACCGCGGGCCGGCTCGGGGCCGGGTCGACTTCAGCCACCCCGAAGTTGTAGATCGGGCGTGTCCCGTTCTTACCGATGGTTTGAGCAAGGCGAGCTACCCCCGGGCATGAGGGAGTCACGACGGCTAGCCCGGAGGGCTAAGGCCTTTGCTCGTGAGGGAAGAGCTCTACCGACGCTGGGCAAACGGCATCCTACGCGACGCATCACCGCCGAAGATGGTCAGGAGCTCGTCCAAAGAAATCCACGGGGCGAATCACGCGCCATCACGCGGCACCACGGGCTCGCCGAAAGCTTTCCGTCAAGGTTTCTCTGGCCGACCGCCGCCGCCGACGCCACTCAGTCGTCCGACGTTGCGAGGGCTGCCGTTCCGCCAAGCGACACACCTCCCGGCCCAAGCCCTCCAAACGATTCCGCTCACCGCCGTTCGCCGCCGGGGTCTTGACATGGTAGGACCGTTCAGAGGACGACGACGGAGGATACACGCATCTCCTCGCCGCTATCGACAAGTTCTCCAAATGGATCAAGTCATGCCCATCGCGCGATGCCGAGCCGAGGAGACCATCAAGTTCTTCACCGGGCATTATCCACCGCCGAGTCCCGAACTCGATCATCACCGACAACGGCACCAACTTCGTGGGGGGAAGTCTTCATCGACCGGTGCAGCGATCACGGCATCCGCGCCGACACGGCGCCGCCGGCCACCCTCGGACCAACGGACGGGTAGAGCGAAGCTAATGGCATGATCTGCGCAGGGCGTGAAGTCCCGCATCTTCGGGAGGCTCGAGAAGTACGCCCGCCGATGGCTAGTCGAGCTCCCCGCGGTCGTGTGGAGTCTTCGTACCACACCAAGCAGGGCCACCGGACGAACCCCGTTCTTCCTCGTCTTCGGGTCCGAAGCGGTTCTTCCTACCGAGCTCGAGTACGGCTCACCCCGAGCTCGGACCTTCGACGAGCACAACAACCAAGCCGCTGCTCGAAGACGCCGCGGACCAGCTCGACGGCTCGTGACATCGCGCGCTCATCCACTCCGCCAAGTACCTACAATCCATGCGGCGCTACCACGAGCGACACGTCGGGGGACGAGCCTTCGCGGCGTCGGCGATCACGCCCCACGACGAGTCCAAAGCCCGAGGGATGGCACAAGCTCTCCGCGCCATGGGAGGGTCCCTTTATCATCGACCAAGTGTTGAGGCCGGCACGCACAAGCTCAAGGACCATCAGGGACGAATCCTCACCAACGCATGGAACATCGAACAGCTACGTCGCTTCTACCCTTAAGATGTATTTTGAAATATCATAATCGTAAAAATTCAATAAGACACCGGTTCGATGCAAAGATCCGTGCAAGCATCTCGAATTCACGTCTTAGTTATCGAGCAATGACGGGCCTTCATCCCGACAAAGGCCCGCCCTTGCTCGGGGCTAGCAAGGAATGGGGCGCACACCCCATCGGTTTACTACACCAATTTTTCGCAAATTCTTCACAAAGATCACAACAACGAGCTCTCGCCACGAGACCGTGCTCCTTCTCCTTAAACGTCTTAAAAACAACTAAGTCACGAGTTCGTCAACAAAAGGCATGGCGCGACGCCTAACGATCTCACACGCCCCCGCGGCTAACGAGAACGGCCCGCCATCCGACTTCCGAAATACGAACTCGTAAAAGTTGGAACAAGGACACGGGGGTAGAAAAGGAACACGAGTAATCTTCATTCCGGACCACGAGTCCCTTTAAATCCTTAACAATGATACCTCAACTACGAGGACTTAGAAACTAATCGCAAAAAAGGGGCTTGGCCCCGAGCTCCTACTTTTTACGAAGGAGGGTCCTCGTCCATCGCCTCGCGATGAGAGTGCCCGCCGCTGCCTCCGCTCAGCTGCTCGCCTCCCCTCCGTGATGAGTCCCAGACTCCCACCTCTCTCGCGGCAAGCTTATAGAGCTCTCGGCGGACAACTCCACGGAGTCGAGCTCGGCAAGAAGTGATCTTCGCGCCGGTTTGAGCGTCGTCGATACCGGCGCCCATCCCGCCTTCACCGCCTCGACGTCCATTTTCGGATAGTGATCGAAGATAACGCCGATGGCCTTGTGGACCACCCGCCGGGCGTCCTCTCGCCACCTTATACGGCGGCACGTAGATTCGCTCCGCCGGTCCGCCGATCTCCTCAACACCGAGGACGCCGCACATCATCTCAGCCGCGGTAGCGAGATCCTCGAGCGCCCGCTCGAGCTCGCCGCCTCCTCCGTGGCATTAGAGGCACAAGCCCGAAGACGCTCAAGCTCCTCCCTTCGCTTCACGAGCTCGACGGTCGCTTGCCGCTTCAAGTCCCTCCTTCCCTTGGCCGCGAGCCGGTATGCTCCGGGCGGCCTCGGGGGGAGGCAAGATTCCGCTCCATGTCCGCGACGTCCCTGGTCGCCTTCGGGGACTTCTCCTTCTCCCGCAAGACAAGAAGACGGTTCAATAACTAAGTCACCACGACCGATACCGCAGGCGAGGATCGGACGCCCGCTTACTCCACAGTCACTATAGAGCTCCCGCTCGTTGTGCCAGAAATTCTGGTTCTCCTCGTTGAGCCGGCCCCTCTCTCGCGATCGTCGTGGCAAGAAGACCACATTTCGGCGACCTCGCGATCATACGCTGAGGCCCCGCCGGCGAGGACAATCAGCCCCAAATACCGGAGAAAACAAAAACGCAAGACAGGGCGGTGACACCTCACCCGCAAGCTCGGCCACCAGCCGACGGAGGCACTCGGCAGCCTCCGTCCTCTCCTTATGAAGGGCCTCCGCCCTCCGGTCGCCGCCGAGAGCGCGAGCTCCTTGTCCTCGAGCGGCGGTGGAGGGTGTCGAGCTCCTCCCGCATTTTCTTGCGCCGCTTGCTCGTGGGCGAGCTCGCCGCTCCTCTTGCCGAGCCGCCCCGCCCTGCGCTTCGCTCCGGCTCCTTCTGTGCCGCCCTTGCCCGGCTTCCTTCAGCGTCGGGCGAGTCCAACGACGTCCTCCGTCGGGCGCGCAAGAAATTGATGTCGCCTGCGCCGCGCGAGCTCTTCACTCATGTCCTTGTACAGCCCTCAATGAGCTTCCCCGACGAAGCCCCGGCAGCCCCTCGAAAGTCGCGGTCACCGGTTGTGTTCTCGGATGGAACTCGCGACGCCTCGAAGAGCACAAGCACATGAGCAGCTTGGGGAAGCACAAGAAAAAGGAGAGAACACCGAGGCCATGACGATCTCGAACCTCGCAAAGCCGGAACAGGCACGCCGGTCCTCGGTGGCGCGGGCCGCGCCGGGCGTCATCGTGGTCTAGAGAACGATGTCATTTCCCTTCACTGAACGCTCGCCGACGGCGCGCACGTGATCCCTTCGGGACCCACGACGTCTTCCGGGGCTAGCCCCGATGGGCCCTCACCTTCGGCCTTGCGCAGCCCGGGTCGCTCCGCCGCCTCTCTTCGCCGTCGGAGATGTCAATACCAGGGATTTCGGTGGCAGCCTCCTCATGAGCCACCGACTCCGACGCCGGTCTTCTCAGGCAGCCTCGCCCATGGCCGGAATATCCTCGGACCGCCCGTCTCCCTCTCCGCGCCACCGGGATCCGGGCGGCCCCTCGCCCTCAACGAGGCCGTCGGCTGAGTCTCACGATCAAGTCCGGGGCCACAACCGACGCCTGACTCGCGCCACATTTGTTGCCGACGCAGGGGCCCGGAGAGGAGGAGCTTCGACATCGACAAATGAAGCGAGGTGAAGAAACAGCCTTGAACGGGACGGCCGCCATCATCTGGGACCCCGTAGTCGCGCCCACCGTTACGCCGCCGTCGCGCCCGTCGCCAAGGACGGTATCCCCACCGCCGAGCTCGTCGCGGCAGCCCTCGGCTTCGCCGACCCTACACTCGAACTTCGCGGAGGCCGAGCTCGTCGTTACGAAGGCATCGAAGAGCTCTCCATCGCCGGGCCCGAGCTTCGCGTCGGCCGAGGTCTCCTCACTTCGTCCGAGGGCGCTTCGCCGGTACACGGGGCCGCACCGCAACGCCAATGACAACTAAGACCCGCGCGCCCGAACGCCGTGCACGACCGTAAGGGGGGAAGAGAACTCACCGCAGCGTCGATATCGCTCTTCCCGAGCGGTGGCTCGGCACCACGGACCCGGGTCGACTTCGCCCGAAGAACCCGCCCGACCGGGCGCCGAGCACCGGCGCCGCCTGAGGGCCGGGCGCCGACTCCTCCTCGGCCAACGGCGTCGCCTTGGCATCAAGCTCGGGAGCCCGATGAGGTCCCGATCTCCTCGGCCACGGGCCTCGCGGACGACGGGGGGACCTGGCTGCCGGTGCCTTCGCCTTCCTCCTCCCCGCCGCCTGCCGCCGACGAGCCGCTTTCTCGGGGGCTGGTCGGCCTCTCAGGCGTCGCCCTCGGGGAGGGGGAGGACGCGAAGCAAATGACTTCACTTCGCCAACCCGCAAAAACACAAGCTCATCCTCCGGAACTCGAAGCGATAAGTGGGCAACCTCGAACAAACAAGAAGTGCGAGCTCTTACCGGCGCCGCGATCCGCGTCGGGGAGAACTTGGGGGCTCCGGGGCCCTCGCACCCGTCTGCGTCGGCCGAGTTATCCACCATTCCACCTGTTCGACGGTCTGCGCGGACGCTGCTTCGCCGTCCCCACGAACGGCGCGAGCTCCGGCTCCATCTCCCCAGACGCCGAAGACGCGTCGTTGGAGCGGCACCGCCTTCGCGAGCCGGGCCTCGATGATATGGTTCACACCGCCGATCGGGCGAGCGGAGCGCCGTCTTCAACGCCACGGCCTCCACCGCCCGAGGACGTGATCGTGCGGACCACGCCACAGGCCGCTTGGTTAGCGGAAGTGATCAAGGGTCTCAAGCATGATGAACTCACCGGGGTTATTGTTCGACTTTGGGCTATTTGGTATGCCCGAGGTCGGCCGCGCACGAGAACATTTTTGAGTCGTGAGTCCCGACGCATGGCTTCGTTGAGCGGTTCATCGAGGATTTGGAGACGGCGACTCCAGAGAAAGCGGTGAGACAACCGATAGTTAAACCCGATTGACGCTACTGGATTCCACCTCCCGAGGCTCTAACAAGATCAATGTTGATGCTGCAATTTCAAAGAATTCTAGAAGAGCTTCGGTTGCAGCAGTGGCGCGCGATGAGCTTGGGAATTTCTTGGGAGCATCGGCGCTGGTTCTGGAAGGTTATACAGATGCGAGACGGCCGAGGTCCTCGCATGCCGGGAGGGTTTGGCGCTGGCGATGGATCTTGATCTGCGTACCTTGAGGGTTGCTAGTGATTGTGCTAATGCAGTCAAAAGCATCCATGGAGAAGGCACTGGAGTTCATGGCCCGGTTATCCGGGATATAAAGCACAGTTTGGGCAATTTTGCAAGAATTGAATTTGTTCACGAAGGGAGGATTGCAAAACATGATGCCCTTGTTTAGCTAGAAGTTATGTTAATTTCTTAGGCGGTCGATATGTTTGGTTTTTTTGAGCATCAGGAGGGAGTTTGTAATTCTTATGAGATAATATAATAGAGGAGGTTGTGTCTAAAAAAAAAGGTGTGGTCGACGCTGCCTCCCACCTTGGGTGATCGGCGCCCAGCAGCCCCCCATAAAGAGCCGCATGCCCACATTTAATCATGTCCAAGTCCAAACGACCCTGTCAAAAGGGTGAAAAAATCATTTTTGCAGCCTCGTTATTAGAGCAGGTACAACCTACAGACGGCGTCCGTCTCTACATGCCACGAATCTATCATAGAGACATATATAAAGACATGTTATGTAACCCACAGTTGAGACACTTTTTCTAAAAAAAATCAGTACACACTTACACTGGATTGGTGGTGAAGGCGCTTCGAGTTCGAGTTGACAGCTATGTACAACGCAAGACGAAGTCGTTTCTAAACATTGGAGCATAAGCCCAGGTCGTCCCTCACGAAGAGACGAGGTTGTTGTTTCTAAGCATTGCGGGGGCATTTTGTAAATATATACAACAACTTAGAGACGGTACGAAAAGAAACCCTTAGTCTTATTAAGTTTCTCCTCGCGAACTATAAAACACCAGTACCGGTATAGAAAAGGCAAACCTTCGATGGAAACCAAAGCGGAGATTAGAGATTTGCCAACATTTATGCGTCAATTGCACGTGTATTACGTACTGATTCTGAGGTTTTGAAGTTATTGTCCGCGCTGGATGTGTTTTTTTTTTTTAATATAAGGGGATGTTTGGCACTACTCCGCTATAGTTTTTGCGGCCACTCTACCAACTCCACTATAGTTTTTGCGGCCACTCTACCAACTCCACTATAGTTTTTGCGGCCACTCTACCAACTCCACTATGGAGTAGCTCCACCGTGGAGTTTATGGAGCAAATTGTACTATTTGGCAGCTCCCGCTCCAGAATGTGTTATTTCCATTCTAGCGACCATTATGCCCCCTGATTATGTTCATTTTAGTAGTACTAAGAAAATATTTTAGTTAAATAATTACATCATTCGGATAGAAAAGCACACTCCATCTCGGCCAAAAGTACGTTGTTACATCTACTACACACTAGCATAGCTGCATGCATTATTTGCACATGGTCTCCAACGGGACAACGGGCCTTGGGCATGGTCAGCCCGTCACCCATGGTCACGTCAATCTAGAGGCCATCTGTCCCGGTCATGCAGCGGTAAGGCGCTGCCTATGAGAAAACGAATAGAAACAATCATTATAGATGGCAAGCAGTGTAATTATACTTCAACTCCATGTGAAGATACAAAACTCTAAAAACTGGAGTATCCCTTTAGGTACTCAAAAAAAAAACGTGGAGTTGGCCCTCACTTCCACCTTTTTTATGGAGCAGAGTTTTGGAGCTCAAGATGTTTGGCAATACATAGTTGGAACAGAGTTGAAAAACGGGAGTGGAGGAGTCCCAAACACCCCTTAAGGTGCTCTAAAAGACAACATATTCAACATTTCTTATTTTTGTGCTTCTTATGTTTTTTAAGACTATTCATTAAGGGCAGTCTCAATGAAAAACTTATCGTGGGTTTCTATCTCCATTTATTGCTATGACAACTTACCTTTTTTACTGATGTGGCAAGGAATTAAAAATAGAGAGAGTGGCAACCCCCAAACCCCTCCCTCTCTCCAACTGGCGACGCCCATCGCCGGCGCAAGCCGCCGCCCCACCGGCCATGTGCCGGTGTCGGCATGCCATGGTCGTTTCGATCCCAAGCCCGCTAAGGGGATCAATCCCCTCTTCCTCAACATAAGCTCTCTTCCCCTCCCCTCCCCCCTCTCTCGAGATTCAAAAACCCCAAGGTTTCACCTTTCTTCGTCACGAGCTGGAGAGGACACGGGAGGCAGCTCTATGCATGGGTACACCACGCCGGCGCGGACACATCGCCCAACGGTGAGGGTGGGTCGCCGCGCGCGGCGCGGTTGGGGATCCCAGAAGAAGCACGGCGGGTCCCTACACGCCGCCAGTGTACGGAAGATGTTGATTCTTCTGTTGTTGATTCTTGGTTTTGTTCTTATATACAGGCGCCGCAGACTGATTGGTACCTGACCTACGAAGACGCCTAGCTGATGGTCGCTGGCCATGCAACCATCTAGAATGACTTCGTTGTGAGATTGCTGGCCGATGAGGGCACACGCATCATTGAGTACAATGGGAAGCAAAAGGTTTTCCACCTACTGCCTCAAACTCGAGGGGGGTTCTTCATTATCAACCTTCATCCTCCGTATGGAGCGGGACCTCTCCTCCCCTTGGCATTCGTTTTACAATTTGTATCTCGTGGTGCTTCCGGTTCGAGAACCGCCGATACTTCTTCTCCGATGCGCACATAGATGGGACTGGGCATGATACGTAAGGGAGTGCTGACATCTTTGAGGCGCCTACCCCATTTGATGGAGCTTACAAAGGCAATATGATTCAAGAGGTTAAGATAGGGATATGTGAAGTGGTGGAGATTTATGATACACTCAATAGGCTCCATCGGACTTATGGTAACACGCAAACACTTGTTGAGAAGGCCACGCCATCGGATCATCGTAGTGCTCCCGGAGGCTTGGCACTTCCCTAGATGGAAAGCCCAGCTTCATGCCATCTTCCATGCCTACGGCTCTAAATCTGTGGACCTCGCTTGGTGCGATCAAACTCAACTCCTTCGATGACCTTTTTCCATCTTTGGGATAAGATCAGAACGCCTTCCTCGGGTTGGTCTTGCAATGTTTCACACCTTCACCATTCTCGCCGAGGTTTCAGATTTCTATCTAATGATCCTTGTTGTTTCAGTGCTGCTACGCCGGTTACTTCCTAAGATTGATACTGCAGAGCTAAGTGGAGAAGAAGAAGAGGAGGGTAAAGAAGGTGGAGATGGTGAGGAGGAGCTGAGTGGAGACGATGAGGAGGGCCTGAGTAAGTTGGTGGAGGTGGAGATGGCGAGGAGTGAAGTTGCTCGTGAGGTGGCGAGCTTATGCAACACTCTCCTTCTCCATTGCTATTTTGCCGGTATTCTTTGCCGAGGCCGCCATTGTTTAGAGATCGATGTAATCGTAATTTGTGTTGTCGTAGTGGACAATTCAACTTTGAAACCCGTGTACTTGATGAGATTTGTGGATTGCCTTTGGTCTGCAGTTTTTGTGCATCAAATTTCTTGTTGTTTTTAAAGCGTCAAATTTACTGTTGTTTCTAGCCAATAGCTTCTTTGATGGTGTTACAACCCACTTCATGAAATGAAATAATTTCTTTTGAGGTCTACCTTGAAGTGCCCCATGGGAGGATGTAGGGAATTTTGGCTAAGTATGGAACACTCAATAATAAATGGTAATAAGTTTTATTCACCAACCAACAACATGAAGGACTATGCCCTCTATTTATAGCTTAGGCAGTGACGCAGGGGACGCTAAGTTACAATTCTACTGTAACACCCGGTTTTGAGAACAAAACCGAATGAATACCATATGTGAGCCCCCGAAGTCAAATCCCACATATAGCTACAAATTAATGGTAGTATCAATTCACAATGCTTAAGATATAACGAACATAATATAAAAGACATAACCTCGCCTAGCGGACATAGCGGAAAGACACTCGATCTTCTAGTGTGGACTCCACAGGGGACCGACCGACCGGTTGATCACAAGCCTAAACTTCACCCGAGGTGTGGGGAATAGCAAGAGTGAGTCCATGTCGAACTCCCGCAAATATAGCTAGGCAATATCTACCCAAAAACCCATGATCATTATAACATAAATAATGAATAGCATGAAACGATAAATCATGAACAATTTAATAAGCATGTATAGCCTTGGTTATAACATAAACAACATCATCAACGGAAAGTAAATCCTTCCCTCGGTTTTCGGGCCGTTCATAACCGCGAACACGCTGATATATCGTTTTTTAACTCTCAAGCAGAGGTGTACACTTTCACTACGGGTCATGGTTTCCACCGAGTAGGTTCATGACTCCCCAAACAAATGAAAACCACATAAAGCCTTTCAAAGGGGTTATCTAAACATGCCGGATAGCGATAGGGCTACAACCCATTCTCTTCCGTTTCGGTAACCACCGACACGAGTAAACACTATCCCCTGAACGACTAAAGCCCGAGCCATGTGACCCCCATAGCCGCATCAGATATCCCGGATTTTGCCAAAGGATAAGTCCTTATGGAGAGCTAAGAGCATCACAAACAAAACATAGCTCTTTCGCCCTATGAAACATGTTATCAACAATTCATATTTAAAGTTCAGTGCATAAACATTAAGCAAGTCATAAGATCATGGTTTAAAAATAGCATATCCCAAAACTATACTTGCCTTATTTAGATATCCTTCTTCAAGTCCAAAGCTTTCCTAAAAACACCTTCTTGATCAACAACTTCCTCTAGATCATCAACGTAAAGCTCACCGATCTACTCGACTCCAATCAGCAACACACAAACATATAGGGCCAATCATGCATAACAAACAAGGCTACAATTAGAACAGTACACCAACAATGATAAAACAGTTTGAAAAGCTTATAAAAGTAATCTACACGTTGCTACGATCGCACAGACGTAAAGATCACCAAAAACGGCTAGGACGGACAAGTTGTAAGCATTTGAAATTGAATGGCAGTTCTGTAAATAACAGGAATTTGATTTTCGAGATAAAATAAATGAAAGCTGGTTTTTGAGTGCTGAACGGACTATGTGCTGGATATAAGAGGATCTCAGGGTCTCTTTAGAAAAATCCCAGCAAAGGGGTACCTTCTAACCTGGATGTGTTGATCAAACAACGGATGGCTCAGGATGATGGTGTATTAGTATATCCTGTACTAGTGACATATGTATTTCCATGATATTTGCGGGTTTATTTTTCTAAAGGAATTCGGCCAGAAAACATGTTGATGTCATCATGATGTCATCAAGAAGCTAATCTAATCAGCAAGCTAGGCAAGCGCCATGGCGTAGGGCATGATTGGAACTGTTAACTGCTGTTGGCCGGCCAAGACTTGCATCCACTAAACATGGAGCATCACGGTGTCCAAATAAACTTGCATATTGGAGCGTAGGTGTTCGATTTGGACAAGTATATGGTGCGTGTAAACGAAATATATATATATATGATATATCTCCGGCGACGGCATCGGTTATCTGATAACAAGCAGGTGGCGGCGTGGATCACATGAAGATTACCTAGGGGCTCGATGATCGTAGGGAGCTCTGCAGCGGTACTGGGCTTAGACGGATGGACGACGGCTTCCTCGATTTGTTCCTGGGTAAGGGTGTCACGAATACCGGTGAAGCAGCTGATGGTGCCAGCGGCGGCGGTAGCGATGAGTAGAAGGTCGAGGACGTACAGCTTGATAGGGCAGCACTGGTTTCCTTGACGAGAAACTCGTCAGCGATTTGCAGATGGCGGCGAGGCAACAGACGTCGAGGTTAGGGTTGTGTGGCAACGCTGCAAGCTCGGGATTGAGGCAATGCGAGCGTGAGGTTTGCAAGATACAATCGGTCAGGGCTCCTTGCTATTTATAGATGGACACATGTTGGACACGAAGTCCTTGGCATGCACGGCAGGTATATATAGCAATTAGAAAGAAAAACAGATTTGGATATGATGCCCGGCCATCAGATTAGGGAGAAAAGAAGGAAAATATCTTTCTTTTAAATAGATTTTTAAATGAACTTTTCAAAAGGATTTGCAAACCTTTTCAGTTTCGTTCAGACAAAACCAATCATCACAAAAATAATAATGCAGCAGCATGAGTGCATCAATCATGTATCTAACCTTATGATATATTTTAATTTCATAAAAATATTTATTTTCCTAAATTTTATGAGCACAAAAATACTTAAACAAATCATTTTATTCTATTTTCAAAAATTCAAAAATTTGGGGTGTTACACTACCCTTCTTGATGCTTGGCATATTCCCTGCACCGGTCATCGCCATCCGGGGCTTTCACGTCTCTTCATATCATGAACTGCCTCTACTGGGCTCCCAGTTTGGCCCATTTAAGGTTCGACTCCCTCTTACGGTCCACCAAACGACATCTCCGTCGAGCTGGTCTCCGCTCCGTCCTACTTGCTTGTCTCGGGTAGGTGGTCCGGCACCTCCCGGACAGGTCAGTCCTGTGGCCACGATGCCGGTGGAGACCTCCGCGTCCTCCTGCGATCGGCCAGCGGAGTTTCACGAAGTTGGCGGAGATGATACCTCCGCTAGTCCCGCGTCATCGTGTGCCGGCCTCCGCGAACCTCTGCAAGGTAATCACATGATTAGACGAAATGATCAGCGACCCGATTAGTGCTCGAGTATATCTCCGCGTGCCAATTGATCTCTTGGGTAACACCTCCGCCTGGTACCGGGGCCATGTCCCAACAATAATAAACATTCTGTATAAAAAAGTGTCTCTAAAGTTTTTAGAGCAAACATTGCAAAAAGCGACATGTCAGCAACAACAGGAATAATTATATACCCCAATATATTATATGTAGTGTGGGGGATCAATATTTTGGGCGACCCCAATCCGTCAATCAAGACCCTCTGACATCATGTCTCGGGCGATTCTAACCAAGGACCTCTCCTCCACCAATGGTCGCCTACAGCGAGAGCAGGTTACACGGCGACGAGCTCTTTCACAAGCGAGACCTCTTTCCGCTTCTCGCCGAGGTCTCCGTCGTCGACCTTTTTCGAACGCGTACTCGAGCTCGGCGAGACCTCTTTCCGCTCGCCGAGGTCCCCGCCGACGGCCCCTTCAAGTTTGTGCGCTAGAGCTCTCCAGACGCGACCTCTCTCCGATTCGCTCGAGCTCGAGCTCGAGCGAACCGCCAACAAACGCCCGTCTCACGAGCTCGTCCCCCCTGGCGTCCACGCTGAAGACCGCAAGTATGGGAGTTGGCCAACCACTCCCCGACAGCACCGAGGCCATGCGGAGGCACGATGGCGGAAAGCACGGCCCGTCTGCCGCCCGCCCATGCCCCGATGACTCCAACAAGGCGTCCACGACGCGCGCGGTACAAGCGACGCGGCGATACCTCATCCACGGCATGGACACCCCACGCCCGGCGGACCGATTCCAACCACGATTGGGGTCGGTCGCGACCCTTTACCGCCACCTGGACCGGGATTCGCGCGTGCAGCGACGACCAATTTTGGCATCCAAGGCCGTCAAGAGCTCAAGAGAGGGCCCTGGCCAACCAAAGAGCTCGATCCGAGAGCTCGATCGTCGTATCCTGTCTACTCAGCAACTCCGCCATCATGACCGGGAGACGCCGCACTACCCGCACGCCATCATCGGCGACATGGGCACCCCCATACCGAAGGGACAGCTTCCAACTACGGTCAAGGGCGAGGCGACGCATGACCACCGCCCATGCCCCGACCGCCATGTACGGCGACGACCAGTTCTCGGCATCCAAGGCGCCGCCGAGCTCGAGGTAGTGTTGGCCAACCCACGAGCTCGCTCGAAGAGCTCTTTTTCGCCGACAAGTACACAAGTATCATATTGTTCCACCTACCCCCGCCCCAACTCGGAGAGCTCACATGTTCTATCCCCCTTGCTACTATAAAAGGAGGGGTAGGGTCTTCAGTTGGGGCAAGCAAGAAAAGAAGAAGAACAACGCACCCGGCTCTTCTCGCACCTGCATCCTCACTCTCATATTGGCACTTGCCTCAATCATAGAGACTTGGGAGCCCGCTCCCTCTCTCGCTCCGCTTGTACGCACCCCGGTACGAGCATTTGAGCTCGGATAGTGAACACACTTTGGACTAGGGAGCCCGACTTTGCCCCGAACCAAGTATAAATCCCGTGTCATTGTCTCCGAGCTAGGCCATTCGAGTCCGCACTAGCCACCATTACTCGTGGCGGTGGTATTAGACCACGACATGTAGTGTCACTAAATCATAACACAGCGTGCACTTGAATCTTCCATTGACATTAATCTAGGTGCCTTGGGGGCTGGTAATAAAAAAACTTTTGTTTTTTTTTAAGTGTCAATTGATTGGTTGATCACTGCAATGAACAGGACCATTGCTAAACTGCATATTTGGAATGAATGCAGCTATTATCTACAAAATTTTGTAGCTCATGTGCTTTACAAATAGGAATGATAAATATTTTAGAGAGCCACAGTTACACCTTGATGTTAGGAGTGCCGATTCAAATGCTAGTGGGATGTTGAGACTGACTTGGTAATTTTGTGTAGAAGAGGTTTATCAATTCCCTTTCCCCATACAAAAGCGAGAGCCACTATGCCTGGCTGTGTACGGCTGTAAACTTAATGTCTGTCAAGATAGCCTCTTCGGATGTTGGCTTCCCAATCTGTGTCTACGGTACTATTATAGCACTCACAATGCAGACTCTACCATGGTTTCTATCCTCATTTATTACCCCTCTATTTATTGCTTTTTGCTGATGTGGCGCTATATTTATTGAAGAGAGAGGAAAAACACAAGAAATCAGGTCTTCACGTAAACCAAGACAATTTGTGAGAGTGACAAATGGACCATGTGATATCATGATAGAAAATTACACTGTGCAAGATAGTTTCTTGACACAATGTATAGAAACCATGATAGTTTCTAGCATTGTGAGTGCCCTTGTCATGGACAACGTCGATGATTGGAAGTTTGTTTATCACTTCCGCCGTGACAGTGACAATTGCCAACTCATCAATTCCAAGGTACAACCAACATTCAGCATCTCCTTTTTCTAGTTTGTGCATTGGAATTCCTTTGTGCATTAGCGCCTTGTTTTTCACTCGTATGGAGAAAAGAGAAAACGACTGATATACTACTTACCTGACCTGTAACCAATTCTTATTTTGCATGCTGGACAGCTTAACCAGCACTGTAGGCACCATAATGCTAGCTTCCTAACAAAAATCCATACTTTCAGAAAGACACGTATGCTTCCTGTTACACGTTTGTGTTTTAACGCTGCTTACTCAAATTGTGATCCTGTATTAGCACTGTTGCATCTAGACGATCGATCCACACATCCCGCTTTGGATCCCACACCATTGACATTTTCATCAGCTAGCTAGCTATATACATACCCAGCAGCATAATAACAATCAGATATATACCGTGGCTATAGTTTTTTTTTCAGCACTATTTATTTGTAGGCATAATTAATGGGTCACTAACGTATATATCTTGTAAACAAACCTTGCCGTAGGATGAATCATTGATCTTGACTGGGCCGAAACGTGGTCTCGCATTGTGTGAGGATATCTATGTGGAGACTGATCTCAAGATGAAGGATGATCTAGTACAGGACAGAGAACTTAGTAAAGGAGTCATAAGTATCAGGAGCACAACTGGTCCATCGGTGACAGGATACAAGTTTCAGACCGAATCTCTTGCTACCAGGCTCAGTACTGTGGATGTGAATTATACACTTGTGGATCGTGCACTGGAGGGAACTATTGCAGTTGAAGTTCTGCAGGGAGGCTTTCATGGCAAAATCGTTGCCTACACTGCCAACAGGAAGTACATGCTTGTGCTTTATGATAGCAGAGAGGCTGATGCGATGATTGTTGATAATTGTGGAGTTCTCGAGCTTATGCGACCTGTTGTATCTGTCTCTCTCAAGGATTTGCTGGTGATTGAAGCCCTGACCTTTGATGAAGGATGTGAGCGCATAGTATTCACTCCAAGGATCAACACCAGAGAGGAACATCCACTTGCTGTTGATGCAACCAAGTTGCGTGTGGAGCTTGCTTGGTCAGTAATGAACCCCTGATCTGATTTGCAAAATACCCCATTGTTATTGCTATGTATGTTTCGTTGATGCTGTCGCCACCCTAGGTTATGCAAACTTAATTGGACATGATAAGTAATAGCGTGTCGGACCTGATATATAATAGTGTGTGCGACTTTTCTATATTGTGCGTGCCTTTTATATTTGGACACATTGTACTATGCTGCGCTGGGCTGGTTATGCTGAATCAGTTATCTAAAATGTGTTGCACTTTATGCTGAGCCTCTCTCTTAGCTATGGAGTATATATATTCAACTTCTGTGAATGAAAATGCACGAGATTGTGAGTTGTGACAAATTCTTTTGCAATGGGACCAAGAAAATATTTTCCTCGGAGCTACCCCTCTGTCCTATGGAGTTTGTTGTTTTTGACTTTTCAACTTCATGTTTGACCATCCGTCTTATTCAAAATATTTATGCAAATAATAAAATAAATTATATTTGCGCAAAAATTTTTGAATAAGACGAATCATCGAAAAAAAAAAAGATGGCATGGAATCCCGGGTGACAAACTCAATGGGGACGGAGGGAGTAGCCAGCTAGATAGGTTGGTAGGAAATTTGGAATGGAGGTAATACTTTTAGAAAGGAATGTAGGTAATACTTTTTATAACGAACTAGGCGTGTCTTGAATGGCTGCAAGTTGCATCAATTCAAGTCTAATTTATAACTAGTGATTGCGCTGGGTTATAGTATATTGTATCACTAAAAATGTGCTGGTTTCAACTATAGAATCGGTTCTTCTCCTCCGTTCCAAATTATAGTTCACTTTGGCTTTTCTACATTCATTTTTTTTTTACTATGTATCTAGACATAGTGTATAACTAGGTGCATAACAAAATCAATGTATGTAGAAAAGTCAAAAATGAACTACAATTTGAAACGGAGGGAGTACTAATTAAGCAATTCAAATTTCGACAGTGGAGGGGGTTAAGCGGTAGTGATGTCTTGGTTTGAGGTATTTTATTATGCTTGTCCCAAACATCAGCCAACAAAAACACTGCACACAAAACATATTCATGGTCCTCATTTTTTTTTAGACACGAGTCATGGCCCTCATTTAAGTGTAGTCTTTTGCAACTCATGCTAGAGACAGACAGATCATTCTGAGGGAGTACTACTCTTGACAGTTCACAGTTGCATGCGATCAGCGCGGGAGCACCCACTAATTCTTCAAGGCATAGAGTGGTCCTCACTCCTCACCGGGGACTTGGTGGAAATCCGCGGATCATGTCGGTACTTGTACCTCTTGGCCCAGTAGAGGTAATTGAACCAGCCAAGAAATGACACAGCGGTGACAACCCAGTAGAACAGATCAAGATGGCTGCTGTTGAGGTCCTTCCCTTCCAGCCACCCTGGGGCACTGCTGGTGCGGGTCACCCTGTTCACCAGCCTCACCAGCAGCGTGCCCAGCAGCGAGGCCATCCCCTGCCTGGCACCAGAAGAACGCCACGCCGATGGACTTCATGCCATCGGGCGCCTCGCCGGTGAAGAACTCGAGCAGCCCCACGAAGGCGGTGGTGTCCTCCACGCCGATCAGGAAGAACTGCGGCGCCAGCCAGAAGAGGGAGATGTGGCCGCCGGCCGCCACCGTGTCCTTCCTCTTCCTCTCGACGACCGCCGCGACGGCCGGGGCGACGGACGCGGCCAGGAAGCCCACGGCGACGCGCTGCAGCTGCGTTATGCCTCCCGTGTAGCCCGTGCGCCGCCGCAGCAGCGGCACGAGGAGCCGGTCGTAGGCCACCAGCATGAGCGTCTGGAAGATTGAGGGATGATGAAGAGCATCGCGGGGTACACGTGCACCTTTCCCAGCTTCGTGTTCGTCGTCGTGCCCTGCTGAACGGTGAACGCGATTAGCAGAGAGCTCGATATATGGGCCACCGTTGAGCTGAAGACGAGAGGCAGCATGCGTAGAACGATCTTGGTCTCTACTTTTGCCGCGCTGCAGACCGACCAAGGGCCATCTCCTCTTGTGTCGGTCTTCTTCACACAGGCTTTGTCCAGGAATCTGGTACACCATGATGTATCATGTATGTATAAAACTTAGATGGGCATCAAAGAAATTCAGATCGATAGCTATTTTCACTAAACTATGCAGTATAAAGGGATATATAGCTCGTGTACGTTATATGAAGGGATATATAGCTGGTGTACGTTTTTACTAGTTTTCTTGTTGAAAGTTGAAACTTCCAACCATGAAAAAACTAATTTTAGGCTGTTATTATTAGTAGGAGTATGACATGGTACTTACTTTAGACTGTTATTTTGCTGTGTTTCCTCCATCTTCTTAGGAAGCTCAAGCTTCCTGTTCTTGAATGCCACAACAAAAACCTGGAGGAAGTAGAAAGTATCGATGATGAATGAGTCTGATATTTTGCAAATCAGCTACATCCTTGAATCAAACGAGAACCAATCCAATCCAACCAACCTGCAGGACTCTGGTTAGAGCGCTGCCTCGAGGCACACGGTTGCGATATAAAGGGAGGCCAGCGGCCGAAACCAGCAACGCAATGAGAATCAAGAGGGCGCTGAGGCCAAATCCAATGTCCCATCCTCTGGTGTCCTCGAGCCACACGATGAGGATGAGGCCGGCGACGGATCCGACGGACAGGCAGAAGGTGAACCAGTTGAAGAAGCTCGACTTCTGCCGAGCCTCCGAGGGGTTGTCGCCGCCGCCGTCGAACTGATCGGAACCCAGGGCAGGTATGCAGGCGCGCATGACGCCTTCTCCGAGCGCGATTGTGTACAGGGCTGTGTACAGCAGCGCGGACCTCCAGCCGTCGACCTGCCTGCAGCTGCTTGCGTCGTCCGATGCTGCTGCTTTGCAGGGTGCCGGGTGGAGCCAAGGGAAATGGGATTGCAGAGTGAGCAGTCCGTAGCCCTTGGTTCAGAAACGCAAGCATGGATCAACATGCTAGTAATACATATTGTTTCCACCAATACTGTTAAACATAGTAGATGATGCATGGAAAAATACCAAGATCACTAGCGGCACAGAGAGCAGCATAGTTCTGGCGCAAGTGATGTAGGAGTCGGAGAGGAAACCTCCCAACAGAGCAAATCCGCACATGGCACCAATAAAGTTGGTTAATGTGGATTTTACGATGGAGCCGTTGGAACCCGACGCTCCTCCTGCTCGCCCGGCGGCGGGCGAACCTCCGCCTCTCCCCCAAAATCCATCCCTCCCAGCCCAAATCCCATCAATCCGCCACAGATCCGGCCCTGCGCCTGCCGTTCCCACACCTGAGGCCTCGCCGGGGCGTCTCCCGGCCCAGGATGTGGAGATCAGGGTGGAGGACGAGTCAACTTTGGTGGATCCGTCGCCACCGAGGAAGCCGTGGGGGCGGGACCTCCTTCGACCGGCTGACCCCGCCTCCACCGCGGCGGGCGCTCCGTCCTCCGTCGATGGGCGGCGGCCTTTCGCCCGCTGCCGGTCCGCGCCGCCGCCATGGCCGGCGACGAGGTCGTCACGGGGAGGCCGCGGATGGGGAGGACGAGGATGTGGACGTGGTTGACTACGACGACGCCGAGGAAGGCTCCACCCAGCGAGCCTGGCGGTCAGGCCTCGGCGGCAGGGGGCCGTGCTCGCCGACGCCCGGCCTTCTACCCCCGGCGGAACACCCGGCCGCCGCAAGTCCATGCGATGGACGGAGAGCCCGCGACGACTTTCGGATGGCGAGTCCCTTCCTTCTCCGGTGCCACGGCCGTCCTACCTTTGACGCGTCCGTTTGGGGACAACCGCAGCCGGGCGGGTCCAAGCTCCCGCCTCCGAGGTCCACCGCATCCCCCCCAAGCCGGCCACCACCTCGCCGGTTGAGCCCCCAGTGCTGCTCGCCGCGGGCGGCCGAGCCGTCCGGCCCCCCCGCAGCACCACGGCCGACGGGGCGGGGCTCGGGCGCCGGCGGCGCAGGCCAAGTCTGTGCCTAGGCGTCCGTGGGATTCGCCGAGCGTCCGTTCCACGCGGTCCCCGCCCATCGCGATCGGGCCAAAGGCGACCGCGCCACAGTCCCGGCTACCCGACGCCGCCTCGCCGCGCTCCCGCCGCCCACCGCGCGCAGCCGCCAAAGGGAGCTCGAGTGCCTCACCCCGTTGCTGCGACTTTGTGCACCCATCGCGCCTCTCCTCCAAACCCGACGCGGATGGGTTTCGAGGTCCGCAGCAGCCGCCGGCTTCCTCGGCGTCCGTGGTTCGCCGCGGCCCGTGCCCAAGGACCTTCGGGGTCTATGCTTCAACCGCCGGGAAGGGCACGCCAAGGCAGCCCGCACGTTTGTGTCGCGTTGCCGCCGCAGCCGGGCGCGGGGGCATAGGGCGCGCCGGTCCGCCGCCGCGATGCCGAGGTCGCGGAATAGCGTGGCTCCATCGATCGCGCGGAACCTATCTCGCGCCACATCCGCCACCACCCGAGAAGAAGCCTCCCGCGGCGGAGCGTCACCGCGTCATCGCGCACTACTTCTCGAGGATGTGCGCTCGTGTTCGACCGCTGGGGTTGGAGCCCCCGCGCCGAGCATGGTGCACGCACGCGCGGATCGACCCAATGCTGGAGGAGTTCGCCGCCTTTGACCAGGACGCCCGACATGTGGACGGTTGGTCCGGGTGTGTCGATGGTGACCTTAGTGTTGGGGACATTGCGGTGACCAGACCGGACGATGCTACGGTCGACCGGTGGTCCGCCATGGTCGATGCTGAATTTGAGTGCCCATGTATGGTGTGGTGATACCGCGGGCGGTTCAGCCCGACATCTCCCACCCACTCGGCGTTGTGCTCGGCGACTACTTTGCCGCCGTCGAATGTCGATCCGCCGGTGGCTGCTCCTTCGACGTCTTACGTAGACATCAACAGTGCGCCGAGCTTCCCCTCAGACGATGATGAGGGACGCGTGACGGTGTCGGTCCAGGAGGAGCTGGAGGAGGGGATTTGCATCCCCCTTAGCACTCCTCTGATCAAGGCTGGGCCCAAGCTGCGCCGCTCCCGCACGCCAGTGTCGGTTCATTCTCTGCGGAGGAGTGGACGCATTGCAGCTAAGCCGCGCGCCCCCAATGCAACGGTTCAGGCACAAAAGGTGCTGCTTCGTAAGCTTGGCGAGAAGGTTGAGGATGATGTCCTAGATGCAGATATTGAGCAGAAGTTCGCGGTTGCGTTTGGGGGCAAGATGACCGAAAGAAAGAAGAGTTGTTTCGAAGCCCTGCTTTCTGGTGGCCTAGATCTTTCCGCCATGGATCTCAACATGGCCGGGATTGAAGAAGAGGAGGCCCCCTAGTTAGGGTTTCATCTCTCTTTTTCCTCTCTTGTCGCAAGTTTGTTTCGATGTAATCGTTCGTGTAAGATCCAGTAGAAATAGGCGTGGTGATCCCGGTAATCGTCGTGTTACCGGATCGACCATGGTTTGTAACACAATGTCAAGCTTAATGAAAAACGCGCCTAGGCGTGCTCTTAAAAAAAAAGTTGGTTAATGTGGTGGAAGCGTCAGAGACTCCCATATGCATCTCTTCGCGCAGAAACGTTGTCATGTTCTGAAGGTTTGGCACGTGCACCAAGAAATTCACTACAATGAGAACTGTAGAAAACGAAAACAAAACGCCGTTTAATTGACAAAGTAGTGACGCCAGAGTCCCAGTCAATCAAATAAAATAAGCTTACAGTAAAGAAACCATGCAGCTCGGACTCCACCGTGAACCTTTGTGTTGATGGGTTTCCCCCTCCAGTCCACCAAGCCCTCACACGCCATGGTCGTTGTTTCTTGGGCTCACTCACGCTCTATCCGGCCAAAGCACGCACAGGATTTATACACAAGAAAGATGCAAATATGGATGGGACCTCACATGTCGGCGTAAAAGAAATGCAGCAATATAATGCCATCCGTAGCCTATTATTCCACGGACATTAGGATTTGACTACAGTAGCACGGAGAACGGCAGTGGCTCACCCAAAATTTTGAGGCGGGGCAGAAGATACGGCAGAACTGCAGGTACAATGATTCGACACCGTGTTTGCCACTTCCTTGCTCGGCGGTTGCCGCAGCCGTGACCATTCAAGCACACGCACCACCACTGGCGCCGCCAGCTCCAGCTCTCCACTGCGCTACCACCTCAATGGTGGATCAGAAAAAGAAGAAGAGACGCGACTGCGAAGGTGTGTGGTGTGCCGCGGACCGAATGCTCTCAGTGGAGGGCAGCGGACCGCTGGCACGCTGACGAATTGCTTGGTGCTCATCCGTCGTCATCGCTCGTCGGTGTCACTGTGTGTGACACACAGATTGCACGGGTGGACATGAAGCCAGCAGTTCGGAATCGGAGAAAACGAGATACGGGTAGGGGCGAAGACGACATGATGCCGCCATTCCGTGTTCATCGCTAACTCCATGCCCCAGTTAGAAGTGACTTCCAAGATGATTGTCGTTTTTAATTAAAACATCCTAGTTTACACATAATAGGGTTTTTAGACCAAAAAAAAAATCTCTAAACTTTTAGTTGTTCAAGAAAAATCCTAATAGATAGATTGGGACGCAAGAACCTAAATAAAATACTCTGAAAAATCATATCTAGAAGCTTCAAGAAATCAGAGTTAGCTCTAGGAAGATATACAAGAAATTGTAGCTGCATTTCATTTTTTTTACTGTGCAAATATTTTAAAACATACTAGTTAGAAAAGTTTGAAACAAAAAATCTAATAAACATTCTCTTAATGCAGAACGGGCCAAAGTGCCTGGTTTAAAAAAAAAAAAATCTAATAAACATTAAAAACAGAGTAGATATATAAATATCATCCGCGCTTTCTATAAACTCACTGCTGCCGTGCGCTTTTCTACTATAAATAATAATAATATTCTCGTTTACTCAAGTCATGGACAGGTCTGACAACGCCAGTTACTAGCCTAATCGAGAGGCAATTTACAAAACTTCCAGGCTCCAGCCGAAGTATCATGTGCTCAGAGGCTCAACTCCTACTTCAACAGCTGAAAAACTAAACGAAAAGGTCGGAGAAACAACAAACCAAAATTGCAACACTATCAACGAAGCTGTTTAGCATTATTCCATCACCATAACTCATGACGGCGATGAGGGACCTTGTTCTATGTCTAGATCGTCAACCATCTTCTGTATAGATTCGATATCACCTGTTGCAGAGAGGGTGTGAATCTGCAGGCTGTCTGCATCCTCACTGCTCACAACAAAACAGAAAACAATGATAATTACCAACAAGGGACTAAAATCTTCACAATAAAATGGAGAAGACGAAAAAAATGTTGAGGTACAAACAAAACAAGGATCCCCATATTGTAAAAATATAGACATACTCTGTAACTCCAAAGATTTCTTTGACTACAAGTGAGCTGTCACGTGAACAGAACTCCGGAAGCTGGATAGAGATTCAGAAACAATTTCCGTTAAGATCTGATTCATCATGGTAACTTTTATGAAGGCAAATAATCAATAATAGATCATAGAATAAGACGACCAATCAGAATAAGATGGTTCATCAAACCAGGCAGTCATTATTGATTTCCACAGAAAGAAGTGAACCATCAAACTTTTTCTGTTTTTGGTTACAGCTCAAGCAGTTCATTTCAAAGTACATGATCAAGATCTGGGCTTAAGGTCAACAAATATGGAATCACAAAATCAGTAATAAAATGGAGAATCAACAGCTTACTTCTGATAAGTATAGGATTTTTTCCAAACAGTGCTTGTACAGCAAGCTTCCGCTTAAAACCTTGTTCTGTAAAACCAGATAAGTCCATAACTACTGGCCCTGCAATGTTTTAAATACAAAATATCTGGAGTAAAGTGTGGCATTATGGATCCAGTAAATTCAAAATAACAGGAAAGAAATAAAACTATAATTTAGAGGCCACCACTCCTCTCACATCACAATTAGTGTATCCCATAACATAGAGTGGGTTTGAAGAGGACAAGTTAGCATAGGATAGGAAATGACTACAAATTTGTAGAAATAACATGCATCAGAGATTCAGAGGTGTCTTGTGGTCACCCCCAACAACTATGCACTTTCGATTGATTCTTTGGATACACTTTGCAAGACTTGAAATCAGAACATTGCATCCGGTAATGACAGAACATAACAACGTTATCAATTTTCCATCAGTTCATAACAAAGGATGTTAGATGATGATGATAATATGGAGAAAAGCTATGCACATATTCTAAAAATAAAATGAGGGTCCAATCTTAAAATTTGTTGATTAAATGGAATGGAAGATGAAAAATGGATGGCATTACTAAGTTTCACAAAGTAGGGTCAACATAAAGGCCCACAAACTTCAGCTGAAGGGGAGCAAGAAAAAGAAATAGTTGATTTGCCCAGAGCCTGATATTCTAGAAATATCTTGTGCTCACTCTAGTATTTGAATAAGCAGCACTAGTTATACCTTTTTCCCGGACAATTCGTCTTGAAATCTCATTTAAGATTTCAGCAACTTCCGCATCTTCCAGCATTGATGCCTTCCTAAGATGTATGAGATCCACGACCACATCAGGATTGAACTGTTTTTCATTCAGTGTGTAACGGATGTACTTCCTTACTACATCATCCATGTCAAATCCTGTCTGAGCACACAAAGTATTTATGAATCTGTTATTTGCAACGGAACAAATTTCCAGTAGCAAGACAATCATCGCCCTTAGCAATACATATAGACATGTCAGTGTAATGAAATACCAGTTTCAAGGAACATTATTGCTCTGGCCTAAGCAGCACAATATCTAATAGGTTTTCGCACTAGCTAACAATAGCATCAACTCACTAACTCTACTGATAGCTAGTAACATTTTGATTTGAGCTGAACCAACACTAGAGTAAATAAGTAAGTATATCCAACCTTCCACTAGTTCAAAATCATTTACCTAAACCAGTCTCTCAAATCACAAATAAAATATAAAATCAATGGATGAATCGGCAACACACCTTTTGCATTAGATCCTGAAGAGCAGGATAATTTATTGCCTCCCTGCCCTTCTGAAACAGATCATCTAGTGACTTCAACAGGAATATATTCTTACCCACCTGCAGAGGAATACTTCTTTACTATTAAGTGCCAACAAAACATAGACACCAAATAGTTCTAGATTGCAATCCGTTTGTGAAAAAAAACGACATGCAAAGGGGAAACAAATGGCAAACTTAGGATAACATGAAGCTTGCAATCCATTTTTGAAAAACATCAAGCTTGCAATCAACCAAAAAAAGCAAGCTCAAATTTTCTTTAGCACCTTTACATATTTAAAAAGGAATCTAGTTGATGATCTAGAAAGGAGTAAATTTATAAAATGTTGTAAAACTGAAATTGCAGGCTATTTTAGTTTAATTTAAGAAAGGCTGTAAAATGGTTTACTTAGCAATCCAGTAAATCAGTATACACAGATAAATTTCCAAACACGAATTAGCTACTGAAGGAAGGGGTGTGATTTATCATTTCCCATCACCCTGGAAAAGCAAACCCCTCTAAACATCAAATCCAGTGGACCACCCTGCAAACCTATGTTCCAAAATCTATCTAGTAATTCGAAGGGCTAATACAGTTACGACGGAAAATTACAATGAGATTCCGCTCATGGAACCACAGCAATTTTTCCATGATGTCAAGACTTACCCTTCGCTTCTTCTTAGTGCGCGGGGAGGTGAACCTGCGCACGGTGCGGACGACCGCGAGCACAAAGGAGACCCCGACGTAGGCAAGCGGAACCGCTAGAAGCCACGGAACAGGGCTAGAGCCAACCCGGGGCCCCGGGATGGCCTGTGTGACGGTGCCGGTGAACTCCACGAGGTCCAGCGCCTTGTCCTGGATCCACGGCATCTCCTCCTCAACCTCCTCCACCTCTTCCTCCACGTCCCGCTTCGGGACCGCGCTGGGATTCGCGGGCTGGCTCGAGGCGGCGGCAGCAGGGGCCCGGCTGCCGGCGCGCTTGGCGTGGACAACGAGAAGCGGCGCCGGTCGCCGGGGCGCTGTACGGGCGGGGGTGGTTAGGCTGAACGGGCAGCGACGGAGGCGAACACCGCCGCTGGCCATCGGGGCGGCGAGCGGATGGAAGAAAGCGGAGGTCGCCATGGAGGTGGCGCTGGGATTAGGGCTTATCGTGGTACGCGGTTCAGGTGGAAGAAGTTCACCGGCACCGGAAAGAAAGGTTCGGAGGAAGAGCTGTTCTGTTTTTTTTTTAGGGATCCAACGTGATTCCAACCAAGTGAGCCACGGTCACAAACAGCTGTTCCAACATCTTTCTAACACAAATTACCAGCCTAGATCATGTGCTACGCTATTGCAAGAACGAGCGATATTAAACGCCTGCCCTGTTTGATTACTAGCGACCAGGGACGAGATTAAATTTTAATCTTATTTAGTACCTAAATTACCAAACAAGAGGACTAATGATCTAATTTTTTAATCTCATTTAGTTCTTAGTCCATTAAGTCTCTCTTAGGTGCTAATTGGGACTACTAGTACAAATTTTCAGTCCATTTAGTTTTTCTGTAGTCTTTGTGTAGGAAATTAGTCTCTTAAACCAAACAACTTCGTAGACTAATATTTAGTCCTTATTTTGTCCCTATATAGTTTATTACAGTCCTAGTCCCTAGAACTTTATAGAACTCTTCCGATAACAACTCCTTCAGCTCATGAACCAACCATCTGCGCATCTGTTTGAAGCATAATGCGGTCAATGCCTAGACATTGAGCTGCTCTCACCCCTTCAATACAGGCTAACTCAGCCTGCCATGCCTCCAGCGCATGCTCAATACCCCTGCACCAGCTTGGATTACTTCCCCATCTCTGATCTGATAATAAAACCCCAAGTACCCTTCGCCCTTTCTTTACAAAATCCGCCATCAACGTTAATCTTCATTGCTCCATTCAGAGGTCTTCTCATGTTCCCTTTTATTGTTGTTGCTGTTAAACAGTCTGACGTGCTATGCCTCTATACCCTTTCCATTTTTGAAGGAAAAAAAAAGACATAAAAGCATCTCGAAGAGTCCTTTTAAAATTTACATCCTAAATTATTATTTAAAGAATCTCTTGACTTCCTAAACCGGAGCCAAGCTCTGGCAAGTGAATCAGGCCACGTCAGCTTCTAATCTATAGACGTTGGATTAGATTTCAACGGTAGATATTCAATGGTCTGACTAACTAGCTGAGCTCGTCACACTACTGGAAAATACCAGGATTGTCGTGTCTCTTCAGCCTCTCCTGTCTCCTTGATCTCGGCAATGAGCGCAGGAACGCCTTCCACCTCCCAGCTGCAGGCAGCCGCAGCACACGCGCCCCTTCTGATCTCACCGGCAGAGGCGCTGCAACTGAAGCGTCCTGATCTCCGCCCGCAGCGCCATGCTGCCACGCGCCCCTGATCTCCGCGCCGCCAGCGCGCCATGCTGCCACGCGTCCTGATCTCCGCCGCAAAGCGCCACACTGCGTGTGGAAGATCTCGTGGTCAGGGCTGCCAGAGGTCCAGAGGAGAATGTGTGTGGAAGAGGGGAAGTCGCAGAGCCACGGCTTGAGGCGGAGGAAGAAAGCGGGCGAGAACGCTTCAGAAAGCGGGCTCAGAAAAGATCTCGTGGTCAGGGCTGCTAGAGGAGAATGCTCGGCCGCGGCGGGCGGCGACATTGATGCCTGCATATTTGATGAATGGGGGAAGATCTGGAAAGCTGATGTCATGGCCATCAATGGTTTCTTCGCCCAGATGCAGGCAAAGCTGCCAAACTCCTTCTATGTCATGGACTTTTATGTGGAGGGCCATCGCAGGAGTCTTCTCTAGGCTGATTCCAGATCCAGGGAAATATATCAGTATTTCAGCGATGCTGTTTGGATTGACACGACCTGCTTAAGGAACAAGTATCATGTCCCACTCGTCTCATTTCTGGGTGTCAACTGTTAGGCTGCGGATTGCTGTCAGATGAGAGTACAGAGAGCTTCTTGTGGCTCTTCAAGTCATGGTTAACTTGTATGAAGGAACGGCCTCCAAATGCCATAGTTACCGATGAATGGGTGGCGATAAAAGCCACAGTTCGAGAAGTGTTTCCAAACACACACCATAGAATAAGTGATTGGCATGTAATGAGAAGTATTTCAGAAAAAAAATATAGGCGACTTGCCAGAATATGAAGCGATGAGAACTGATTTGGTCAACTGAGCGTTTCAGCCATCGCCCCAGCAAATGAAAATGCCTCCATGGTAAGGTGCTCAATGAAATCTGTATGTTGTCATATCTGATTGGAATCTTAAGATACTCATCAATCCTTAAATGCTTATTAAGCTTGCTTGCTAACTGCTTTATCTGGTAGGAAAGTTCAAGGCCACGGATGCCAATAGGCTTCGTGCTGAATACAACAGAGTATATGTCCGATGCTTGGTTCCTGAATCCGGCTTTGCCTGACATCCTGAAGGAAGCTGTTCCTAGAAACATAAGGAGGACTGAACATTTTCTTGCTGTCTTATAGAGGTCTGTGAGATTCCTTCATGACCAGCCTGAAACAAAAATACGTTGAGATTCCTTGATGGCTAGCTTGAAGCAGAAAACGTTGAGATTCCTTGTCAAATTTTTTTTTCGCTCACTACTTGTGTTTATCAAAATTATCTGATATAATATCACTGAGTCATTAAGTGCTTACTTGTGGACACAATGATTGTATTAGGATAAAAACTTAGTGAGGCAAATTTACATATTTGTTTCTGATCAAATCATAATCTTGTCTGGTTGATATCTATTGTTTAGTTTTGTCCTCAGTACATTGTTTCCTCTCTATTATTAGCAATTAGCAATGTTTAGCGGTCTAAGGTTATGTCATCTCTTGAGAGAATTCCAATGTTCACCTTTTCTTGTATGCCCTACCACATATAGTTGTTCTATGCCTTTCCTGGCAAATTCATTAGTCTCTTGCTGTTGTTCAGGTGATGGCAGATTATGGTTACAGCATTGTGCACATTCTCATGGTTGATATCATCCCTGACGCTGCTGTTCACAAAGCAATGAATGATACAAATGCAAGTATTATGGCATGTCTGTGCATGTGAGAATTGCCTCCAGGTTATACAGCTTGTGAAATGTTAGGCAACATATATTTATTTATTTTAAAAAATTAGTTCTGACGGTGACTTTACACCAAATTATTGTTTAGGAAAATAGGTGTCGATATGATACAGTAAGGTCTACCAAAAGGTTCTTTCCAATGAGATACACAAGAAGAAACTACTTTGCTTGTAATGATGTTACATATTCTACCGATTAAAGTCGGAAACTGTTGTGCCTGTCCAATTTCACATGTATATCACAGGAAATACAAAAAAGTGACCCTTTTTTTTTCTGTTTGGTGACTTACAGAATCATGAGTGAAACAGGACACATTGTACCAGTCACTAACCTCTCAAGCAGAGTATCTGAAAGTGACCTTCATGAGTTATGGTCACCCAGCACTAAAGCCGTAGAATAACTCACAGAACCTGTAAACGTTTATTCCCCTACGCTCAAATTGTTGTATGACTTCTTTGGCCGTAACCACAAGAAAATATTGTAATGATAGTTGATATCAAAACTCAGATGCATATTTTTGACCTAAAACTACACATAATATAAGAGCTACCTACGCAGACATCATCCACCATATATTGTCCCCTCACAATGTTTGCACTTGCTTGAAATTACTTTTATATGGACTGACAATTCCCCACAAATATGCTATGTGAAGTAATCTTCACTTGCTTTGATCCTAACATGAATATCTGGATATATGTTTCATCAATGTGAGACTCTAGAATCCAACAGATAGTTAGAGGCCGGCAAGCGCTCATGTGTCCTCTTTGTCGCCCATGTTTTTTTTATGTTCAACTTTGCCTTTTAATTTTGTGAAACCAGAATTGCATTGCCTAGTAGGTTAATTAAAGAAAGCCAATTGTAGATCGTGTAGATTTTATATAATTGGAATATTCAATACTCATACTCAAACGAGAGAAGCTGGATTGGTCCCATATTCCCATATATACACATGGCAGAATGGCCCAATATAGTCAAGCGTGCGGCAACGCCGCACGTGGTTTCTAGTTATTTTCTAAAATGTACTCCGTACTACAGACCCCTTTGGATCCACTGTGATTATAATAATAAGCTAAAAAAACTAGTCAAGATCTTTTTTGTTTTGTTTTGAATCTAACTAGTCATGATCTAAACAGGCTAGATTATGAGGTGGTTATATCACATTTAAGACACTAGATTACAATAATCCAATTATCCCCTATGGACCTACTTTTTTGGTAACTATGTGTATTCATCACTTCAACCAAGAATAATCCACCACAATAATATAGGAATCCAAACACTCTAGTTATTATAGTCCACCACAATAATCTCGATTATGATAATCCTATGTATATTTAATTTATTTATTATAATATGCTTAGATCAAAAAAGCAGAACAAAAAAACTTTCTTTATTTTCATTTATAGATAACCAATCCATTTTAAAATATAGTTGGGAGATTTTACCCGGTGATCAAACTTGCCCTGTATGGCTGTATCTAGGAATCCAATTACAAGCTAGTTGGGTCTCGATTGATACTTGAAATGACGTGTATACATTCTCAAAAGGTGAATACCGTGAGGCATTTCTACCACACAAAATATGGGTATTTCTGCCAATCAATTTATGATGCCTCCTTGCTCCCTGGAATCAATCTACTACTGGTGAACTTATACTTGAATGAGGTGAGTCTGCAGACTGGATGAATGGCACTCCGTATCAATTAATACCAAGCAATCTCAAACCTTAGGCTTGGATTCTCTGGACCATGACGGAGCTCTAACTTTCAGGTTGGACTTATCTGCCTCTTCATCATTCTCCTCTTCCTCCAGAATCTCCTTAGAGAATGCCTCTGGATTTCCTTTGATGCAGTCCTGCAATGCGATGAAGGGTTTCACACAATCTGATCCCTGGAAAGGCACATACAGCAAAAATTTGTGCTAGTTAGGTCATCTATACAAGAGAAAGACATGGATCAAAAAGTTAATGGTGGTACATGGCCCAATAATAAGTTGTGCATGATACTGAATTTTATGAAGGATCCAAAGTTTTGTGATAACGTGGCAACATGCAAACAACCAGAAATTTATAAGGGAAAAAAGTAAGCTCAGTCAAGTTAGCACTTCAATATTTTTAAGTTTTCCAGATATGAAGAACAAGCATACACGTGAAATGTACTCCACAAGACAACAAGTGCTTTTGACTAATAGAGTTACCTTACAATGGCTTACATTAGCATTGCTGTCTTGTTTAAGTTTAATTGCCAATGATACCAGCAGTTTTATACCTATATTGAATCATAAGAAAGTCCACGTAGGACAAAGAATTTTCTTAAGCTCAATCAGTTAATCTAGCAACACCTTTCCAGTTTATGGCCTGCTAGCGACGCCTCCAAATTTCTTAAGCTCGATCAGGTCATCTAGCAACATCTTTTCAGTTTATGGCCAACAAATTTCATACTGGGACAGCTCCAGACTCCACCAAACAATTCAAGAAAATGGAGTCTTTTTACCTAGTATGGAAAGAAACCAGCTCAACCAAACAACTCAGGTGTAACCCACACACAGGCCACAGCTCCACATCCAGATATGGATTTCTCGGAACTGGAACCCTACCATACAGGGCCACATATGCTATGATCCTGACTTAAGTTCGGTAAATAACATCATGCCAAAACTATTAACATGCATAAACATCTAATATAACTTGCATTAGGCACATTTAAGTTGATTGCTTGCAGAAACCTAAAGAAAAAAGAAACACAACCTTCTCTTCTTCTGTGCTCCTGAGAAAGCAGGAAAATGCATCGACGAATTGACCTCCACAAGGACCATTTTTCAAATCAGCAACACATGGACAGTCCAGAGCTTTCTGTACCTTCACATCAATTGACTGTACAAGCAAAATGTTATTTAACAAGTCCAGTGGCACTCGGAGTACCAAGATATAGTGAAGAAAATAGGTGACTGATGTATAAGCAAATTTATCTAGAAGAAAAGGAAAAGAGTTTTACCTCAGTGTCATCCTCATTAAATGACATGGCCTCTGCACATTTTATAAAATGCAAAATTAGAACAGTGTAAACACACGACTAAGAAAGTGCCCAAATAAAGAAACTTATGTTACAAGCTGCATGGAGAACTTGAGTTTGCAGCAAACTTCTGAGCTGACATACTCTTTTGCCACTGAGCCATAGATTAGCCCCTGAACTAGGTATGGTTGCTAAGTTTACTTAGAAAGCAGCATCGATTGGCTTCAGATGTGTGTCAAACCTCTTGAGCCTGGTGAGTGGTGATGGGCAAAGTATAAGCAGTAGCTTTTAAGGACCTATTTGCTCGATTGGTCATGCTAATAATTCTGGACAGACATTGATCTACATCTACTACCAGACTAATAACCTAAGGTTCGCTGTCTGTTCATAAGACAATGCCCCTGCTTATTTAACATAGAACATCACTGAAGCGAAATTTAACAGTAAATACTATACAATTTCATCAACAGACTACCGTATCAGTACGAGTTCTGCATCATCAATGTCAGAGGAGCGATCTCATCGGCCTACCTTCGTATCTTAATTTTATTTATTTATGGTTACTCTACAAACAAAATCTTCAAATCCGAATGTAACCAGCTCAAGAGCTTCACGCTTCAACCAATGCTCCATCCAAATCGAAGCAACGGGAAGACCCAGCGCAACAGCAACTCAACTAGTTCGAAGTGTAAAAAGGAAACCATACTTCGGGGCTTCACATGTACACATACCTGCGGCAAGCGCCTCAAGGGAGGATGGAGGCGGGGCAGGAGACGGCGGCGACGGCTCCACGGCGGGTGGAGAAGTCTCCTCCGCCGGAGGAGTGGCCTGGCTCTCGACCTGGCCCATGGAGAGAGAGGCAGAGCGGGAGCGGGAGAAGGCGGCGGCCAACCTCGTCTCTTCCGGTAATGGGGAGAGGCGAGAACGACAGGGCGGCGGAGTTGGCTGCAATTTCAGCGCCTAGTCGAGGCAGCGACCATCGTCGGAACTCGGAAGGAAACTTCGAGCCGGGTTCGACTAGCGTCGGCGCGTCCCAGCCGTCCGATCGCGGGAAGGCCAGGATCTTCACTGGGCCACGGAACTCTGTGGGCCGGACGCCAATGGGTGGGCAGGTTTCTCTTAATGGGCCCCCAAATTCCCCGCGGCTTCTCTCTCTTCTTGTCTTCCCCAAATTCCTCGCTCGCAGCTTTTCGCCATTTTTGGGGTGTGTTCAGGTTCAGGCCGCCGCCGAGATGGTGGGAGGCAGCAAGCCGCTGGGGACAGCGTGTTCGCGGGCCACGCGGCCGCCGGTGCGGCGGCTATCAGCGCCTCCGCCGTCGCCGTGCACCCCTGGACACGGTCAAGACACTCCTCCAGGCGAGCCCACTCACCACACACGCCCTCCTCCTTGTGTTGATGTACTGTTGTTTTCCCAAGGCCTGATTTTTGCATCTGCGCGGTGTTCTCTTTGCCTCTGCAGCTGGGAGCGGCGGGGCAGAAGCAGAAGATGGGGCTCCAGCAGGTGGTGGACCGGCTCATGGCCGCTTCCGGCCCTGCAGGTTTGCTTGCTTGCCCAATTGATTGATATATGTAATATCTTTGATATGGGAGTTGGGACTGAGTATTGCGGTTGGAGTTTTTGTGCTTCACCCTGATTTGCATTGCTACTGAGCTGTGTGAACTGCTGGAGTTGGCAGAGCTGACTGAATTTAATTGTCTGATGATTTAATCGTTGATTGCTGACTGTTGAGCCTACCTGACAAACCTACCAATTCTAAATAATGAATTTGCAAATTTAGTTATGCTGTGTCTTTTTCTTTTGTCAAATTACAAATTCGAGATTGTTACTTCTTCTGGAAATCCTGATATTCTCCATGTTTCTTTAGGTGCTTGTTCCATTAAAAATTTTTTTTGAGGGAAATGTGTACTACTAGGAAATCCATCTGAATCCTGATTATGTATTATTTCACATATGAATACCATATACTAAATCATTGAATGTCTTTTAGGTTTTTACAGTGGCATCGGCTGGTCCATAATGGGTAAACTTCCTGGGTTGGGAGCACGTTTTGGGACCTATGAACTTTTAACAGCCTTCTATAAAGGTAAAGACATGTTTTCCCACAATTACATTGTTTAGGATACTTGCTCTATGCCACTTTGTCATCAGTATTTGTATTGCATGTCTAATTCTTACCTCTGAAGTAGTGTCACGTTGTCTTTTATTTTCCTTCATTACTACAAAAAAACAGTTCATTTTGAATGGCCTTTGTTTCCTGATAGTTCAATTTAACTTCTGATGATTTAATCTGCCTATGGTAACATAAGCTTGTTCTTCAATGGAATGTAATTTCTAGTATTATTGTGGACACTTCACCAATTTAATTTCCTCTGTCTAGCTCATGTTGAAATATATGGCAAATGACTCTTGTATATGTCTTGGCAGATGGAAGGGAGGACAATTATGTCTATTATTCTGAGGCTATGTTGGCTGGCATAGCTGCTGGTGCTGTAGAGGCTGTTTTTTGCACACCATTTGAACTTTTGAAACTTCGAAACCAAGTTAGTTCTGTGATTCCTTCAAAAGCTATGGGCCCTGCAAATGTTGCTCAAGAATCATTTCCACTGCTTTCCAAACTCTTGCCTGGTTATGTTCCTGATCTAAGGGTGTGGAACAACACAGTGAGCCTTTTATCTGATCTTTCTCCCAAGCATCCTGACATGTTGGGGGCTCTGAAACAGCACCCATGGATGCTTACTGGCTCTGGGAAACCCCCATTACCATCTGATGTGCATCTACCTTCTAGAGTGATATTGCTTGAAGGATGGGGTGCTCTTTGGAGAGGGTTCAGATCAGGGATAGCTCGTGACTCTGTATTTGGTGGTATGTTCTTTTCTACTTGGCAATTCCTGCACACAGCGATGCTCACCTGGAAGGCAGTTAATATGAGCCCTGAACCTAGGTATGGAATGGTGCTAGTGAAATTGATTTGAAGTAATGATAGGGACAACGTGGTAACTTTATGAAGTGACATTTTAGTTTATCCTAATCTTTTGCCACTTTTCAGGAATCTAGAAGAAGCAGGCCCTGTACCCCCTTTCGCCTCTAGTGTTGCTGCAGGCTTCGCAGGAGCGGTAGCGGCTGCTGCTTCACATACATTTGATACTGCCAAAAGTCGTTCAGAATGTACTGTGGTGCCTAAGGTTCGGGCCTGTCTGTACTTTAACTAGTTTATCCTTGTTTTCCTTATGATATTCTTTTTTTGTCTTCAAACTTGAAATTCCTCGTTTTTTTGCTATATGTGATACACCTTGTTCCTGTTCTCTCTTTTGGCAGTATATTGCAATGGAGAGGAAGTTTCTTAAGTGGAAACCACCAGGAACGTGGATAGAGAGGAAGACAGGAATATCCCCTGCTGATAGGAATGTCTTGTTCCGTGGCATTGGCCTACGAATGGCCCGTAGTGGAATTGCATCATTTGTGTTAGTCGGGTCATACTATCTAGCTGTGAATCACCTCTCATAGTTGTTCAAGAGCGATCATATGGAGTTTTTTTTTTTTTCATTCGAAAGTTCGAACTAAAATTTTATGACTGTATATGCATGCACTGAATGGTTGGAAGGTGGTAACTTTTTGGCCACACTGATCCACTGATTATTTGAAAATCCTGTTCATCTAATATAAACTGCTCAGCTGAAACTGAATGTTCCAGGGTATGTTTTAAGGTGCCAATGTAAATGTTTATGACTAAAAAATTAAAGGTTGCCACTTTGGATCTGAGGCTGGTTCCGATTCCATATGAAATGCTGAAAATCCGTTGTTGACAAAATGCAAGCATCAGGAATCAGGATCGACAATGATCAATGAACCCTTTGACATAGCATTTCCCTTGTCAGAAGAAGAATCGCCTGTACAAAGCTCTTCAGATTATCTTCAGGCCTTGCTTAATTTTGTTGACATGTATTTTTTTTTTAATATTTTGTACATTTCATTCGTTACCATGTTCAACTTTGACATGGCAGACCTTGGTCCTTCCTTTCTCTCCAGAGGCATTTTTTTGCCAGAAGCAACCATTCTGCTGCTTATACACTTAATGGTGTGTGTCTTCTTTGTTCCAAAGTGGATCTAGTGGAGGAAGATCATAGTCTTCAGGTGTTAGCGCCAATGCAAAATCTGGTAACGGGGGTGGTGCTCCAATGACCCTGCGAATTTCCCAAATATTGACACATCAGTTCATGAGGTTCACTATTCCAGTATGTTTGTTATGAGCACTTTTTTTTTCTGAAGGTTCTTACTTTTCTTGAGTATACAGGTCCTGGTTGATTCGGACCTTGCTGGAAGCATCTCTTGGGATCTTGTCAGACAGATATTTTGCTGTTCCGAATGGATTGGGACTCCTGCAAAGTTACAGGTATGGAACTCAGTCTCCCTGACTATTGTTACAACTCACAGCAACAGATGTTCCTCAAGAAGATTATTATTAAGCACCAACAGTATGTGG
The DNA here is from genome assembly GCA_015847255.1 of Hyparrhenia diplandra. Taxonomy (NCBI): domain Eukaryota; kingdom Viridiplantae; phylum Streptophyta; class Magnoliopsida; order Poales; family Poaceae; genus Hyparrhenia; species Hyparrhenia diplandra. The sequence goes on from JADLZK010003573.1 coordinate 119,958, forward strand.
TGAATAGTTAAGTATATGAGGGAAAATCTTGCCTCGATGTTGGAGGAGTCGCATGGAAGGCTTCCGAAACCCTTTTGCTTTCTTTCAGAAATTCCTCTGAAGCTTGGAGTGCAGCTACTGCCATTCCATGGGATTTCTCAGTATTTCCCTCGTCAAGAATCAAACCGTGGAAATAGTATGCTGCAGCCTGAGATAAACATGTAGAGAACTAGATGTCATACAGTGGAAATGCTTAACACAATAGAGAAATATGTCATCTGAAGAAAAGTTAGCCTGTTTTATTTAGACAAGAATTTGCAGCTTAAAAAGAATGATAGTAGTAGCATAGATTATGCACCTTCGCTTCAACATATTTCCACTTCACAAATAGCCGGTGCTTTTTCCCCCATCCATCAGAGACAGGAAGCTCTGGAATGCTCTCTTGAACTTGCTGCCAATATTTGACCATCTCACAGGCCAAGCGCCGTTTTACTGCTAAAGTGGCCTTTGGACTATCAATAGCCAAACCGAGCTGCATGTCAACCCCCTACAGGAAGAAGAATACCATTGTTCAGAATAAAAGTGAAATGTCTAATATCAAATGTAGTGGCTAGCAAAAGCACAGTTAATAGGACTAATGTAACAGAATGGCCAAGTGTTGATAGAATGCTGATAGTAGGTTTCTTATGCTTTTCAAAGCAAAATTGCAACTCAAGTAGTACAAAATTGTGCTGTTCAAAATTGAAACCTACCTGTGTTGCTTCAGCAATAATAGGTAATATATTGTTCATAATTATCACCATCTTCTTTTCTATGAAATGGGTACTTGTGCAGATTCTTTCAAAAATGAGTTATATGCAAGCATAATATCTTCTGTGTTCTCTTAGGGAGGGGGGGATCATCAAATCAAATGAACTGTTGGTTTAAATTGTGGCACAATTTCAAAAGTTACTAAAATTAGGTAGTCCAATTTGCAGAATTGAGAAGACAATACCTGACCCAAAGCTTGCAGGCTTATAGCTTTGAGATTTCCTTCAGCCAGGTCTACTGGAAGTTGTCTCCTGTAATGCACATGTCAAAGGGGAGTCTTTTAGTAATGTCTTCCAATTTGAGTTGAAACCTAACAATGCGAGGAAGATTCTCAAGAGCACAGAACCTTAGTTCCAGCGGCATCTTGGGAAGTACATGCTAATTGCGCAGTCTAGGTATCCAGCTGCCTTCAAGAAGACATCAACAGTGGCCCGTCTACTCTCTGTAGCACATTGGAAATATGTCACCTTATTAGCGTATGAGCACTATATACAGAAGTACTTCAATGCACGAAAAATCATTAGCATTTTTCAATGGCAAAATTCAAATGCAGGAAACTTGCAACCGCAGTCTCCAAGACAACAGCACTCTGGATTTACAGTTAACAGATGCGATACCTTCAGAAACTCTTGGGGCATAGCCATCGCCGTATGATCTGGGGAGAAGCAGGGTGTTGGCCTGCAACAAGCAGACCATGGCCATCAAATGCAGCACGGACAGCACCTCGTACCAGGCATCTGACATGGCCGTCTCCTGAGATTGAAAAAAAGAAGAAGCTGAATTTACATAGCTGATTTGGAGCAACAAAAACAGCAGCAACTTCACGAAATTCAGGTCTGGCCATACTTACCTCGGCATTATCCTCTTGGTTACTCCAGGTGAACTGCACTTTGTTCCTCAAGACGCTACCTGCACATTTTGCAGACCGGGTGAATCAGAATTCAGAACAACAAAATTGTGACCCAAAACAAAAGAACAACCAAACCTCCACATTATTGCAGCTGTTCCTCACCTTCTTTTACTAGTCCTAGCAGAACCGGCAAGTAATCTTCAAGGGCCTGTAGAAGATTGGCTGTACTGGACCCTGCACACAGAGAGAAGCAAACCGGCAGGCCAGGTCAGCAGTGAAGCCTTGAGCTTGCAGACAAAACTAGGTACCAATCCAGGCGCTGTACCACCCTCCTCTAGAAGTCTACACACCGTGCCGTGCCGCCGTCCCCGTCTTCCGCTTGGGCTTGAGCGCCGCCGCCGATTCTTGCATTGCCATCTCCACGACTCGCGATCTGAGAGCCGACAGCCGGTCCACGACGCTCCGGTTCACGCAGTCGCCGAGCGCCTGGGCGAAGTCGACGGCTCTCGGCACCCGGAGGCCCGGGAGGAAGACGACCACGTCGCCGACGCTCCCCGGCCGTCTCCGGGGCGCCCCGGCGTCCTTCTGGCTCGACGTCCCGCACCCCATGATTAGTTATCTGCAAGCATGACGAATTCATTCACTACGACGTCAGAAACACAAAAGGAATATACGAAGAAGAATGAAGAAATTCACCGCACACGAAGAATTCACGGCAGAACCAGAAGATATACTGAACAAAAAGAGGGTTTTGAAATTCTTCTCTTTTTCAAAGCAATACAATGGATTTCGAGAGAGAAATGTTCCGGGAAAAGGATAGCGAGAGAGAGAGATTGTAACTTGTACGCAAGCTCAACCAATCAGAGTTGAGAGACAACGCCCGCCAATCGAACAAGAACCGAAAGAAATCAATAAAAGCCCTCTCACCTTTGCGCCCGCTCCCCTTTCCGGCGGCCTTTCCGGGATTCTTGAGACCACCAGCCACAGCCCGCGCCCGGAATCGAAGCCACCACTATCCCCACTCACTCCCTGCAGTCTGCACGCGGGTGGACGCGCACGACACAAAGCAAGCAAGCACGACGAACGAGCGAGCACAAGTGAGCCAAGCAACAGAGCGAAGCAACTGGTCTTATCCTTCATCAAACCAAACGTTGGAGGTGTTGACACCCAAAAATGGCATAGGCTAAACCACCGCAAAATTCCCAGACTTAGCCATATTTTGGAGGTCCAAGTCACCGCGAATTTTCGCATCTTCACCAAATTCTCCGCGAGGATCGAAAACGGCTCTGGAAGGTGGCCGGATCTCGACGGACTCACCGGTGCGTCCGTCGGAGTCCCGGCCAGGCGTCCGGCCGGGTCGCGTCGCAGGGAGGCCGGGCTGACACCTTTCCGGACGCGCTTCATGCGTCCGGTCCGGTCCGTCCGGTAGGTCCGGCCGGGTCGCGACTTGCAGATCTCTCTCGCCAGACGCGACCGACCGGCGCGGTCCGTAAGTTACCAGAGTCCGGCCAACCCGATTGGCCGATCCGAATCGTATCCAAATCGGTTTGTTTCCAAACTTGTTTGGTGCGATTTTTGGTGATTGGAAACGCCCTAGGACGCCTTCCTAAAAGGATAAGACCACCCTCCCCTATATAATGAAGGGTTCATGGCCGATTTGATCCCATCTACATCCAATCGACAAAAAACACATCTACTACCGCCTTGCTTGTAGGTCATCCTCCCTCCTTCTTCGCCGCCGATGCCATGAACGGAAGATCGACGACAACAATGCCCTAGAGCGGTCGGGCTGGCTAGGGCAGCCCATAGCCGCCGCGACGCCCTCACGGGTCCGCCCCGGCGTGTGGGGTTTCGGGTTTCAAGAGACACGGGCGTGTCTTGCGCATCGCGCCCCGACGAGGCTCCTCCGACGACGTGTCTTGCGATCGCGCCATCGTTGGAGGCACAAGTCCAAAGTGTGGACATCCCTAGGCGCGCCCGATTCCCGATTTCGGCTTGCCCTACGTAGAAAGCGATCTAAATTTTATTTTTGGTGTGTTACCGATTTTATCGTCAACAGGAGGCAGTGGCCAGAGGGGACCAATAATCAACATCGGAACCGTAGTGCAACTTGGCGTAATGTACGGCATACTTTTCGTTCGCCCAGGAAAAAGGCGTTATTTTAGGTGGATCGCCGTCGGAAAAACTAAAGAAAATGCCTGGTGCTACTTGCTACTACTAGCAGCAGCAGCAGCAGAAGTAGGCGAGCAAGAGCAATGCATCACCGGCCGGGGATGCCTCCACCGCCATATATTGAAATGTTAAAGGACATTGAATTGAAAAAAAGCAGCTTCAGAGATGGTGGAAATGGAATCGAGCTGAAAAATCCGGAGGAAAACGAGGAGCCACCTAATCCCTCGACGACGTCCTGCGGTGAGGACGTCACGCCCGCCCGCTACCCCTTTCGATTCTAGCTAGAACGCGAGGAGAGAAAGCAATTGGGGTTGGGGAGAGGAGGAGGAGGAGGAACTCACAACTGTTCGAGTGCGGATGCAGATGGGCGAAGAAGGCTATGCAATTTCTTCCTCCTGGTCCCGGTGGTGAGCTGGATTCGGGCGGAGGAGCAAGCCAGCCTTGAGGGAAAGAGGGAGAGAAGAAGAAGAGGCCGGCCTACTACAGGGTTGGGTTCAGGTTCAGGGAGAAGAAGATGACCTGTGTCTATTTAAAGGGACAAAGTCCAGCGGCTCAGCGCCGATGCCGCAGCCAGCAGCGCAATCTGGCCCTATCATTTATGAAGCGCGCGCAGCACAGCTGGTCAGCGGCACGGAAACCCGGCCGCGACGAAAAGATCTCGCCCTCAGTCATGGCTGCGGCTGCGATGCAGACGAAACGATCTACCTCCCGGCGGCCTCTGCACGGCTGGGCTAGCGGCTCGTATCACGTGAAATATTACTTGTCCTTGCCCTCAAATAATGTAACGAGACACCTGTATGGCTCTGGACGTGCCGATTGATCGGCAAATTCGGAATAGAATAACCAGATGTCGGCCACCCGACTGCCCAGTTGCGAATATTGCCTGATTGTACATGTTGAAACTCGCGCGCCAAGCTAAAGACTTTCTTGACCGGAGTGTAAGGCAGGCCGCCATTTCTTCTACGTCTTGTTTCTTTCTCTCTTGGACCTTCGTTTGGCTCTGATCGATCCAGAGTTGCGGATCGATCGATCGGAGCAGCTAAATTCGCTACAAAATCAACTATAGTTTGCATTGGGGACGTGACGACGGAGGATTCGTTCGTTACTAATACTAATGCGTTTGTTTTGTTTGGAATCGAGAAGCGGGGTGACGTGCTCTAACCTGTGTGGTTTGATTTTGAACCAACATAGACAACGACTGCATAGGGAGGATCACTGTGTTTTTTTAGTACGAGTTGCAGGGCCTACCCGGACGTCACGACACAACTAACTCCAGCGCTGGATCACGGCATGACATAAACACACCACTTGTTTAACCTCTCCGGATCAGATTAAATAAGCGCGGCTAGCTGCCAGAGCTAGCCACCCCTCTGCCCTCATCATCAGAATATAAGTGAGGTTAGGTCCAGATCGCTACGCACGCCCTTGGAGCGTTTCGTGGTCTTACTAAATATCAAAGCATAATAAGCAGGGCCCTGACGATAGATAGATGGAGCGATCTGAAATATCCCCTTAATTCACTAGCTCTCAGGCTAATGGACCAGATTCTCTTGAGGCCGAACGGTATGGGTTTCAGCAAATCGATCTGCACACATGCGGTGCTGTCGTGTACTGATGTGTGTGCGCTTCAGATCCCATGCGTATCTGCGGCAGATGATGCCGTGCTTACTGCACACTAGTTTGTGTCCAAGCAAGATGTGTCATAGATAGATGCCTTTTTGTTGCAATGTGGAAGGAGGATTAGGAATCTTTTTGTGACCACGCCGTTGCGCGATTTTCAGGAGGATTAGGAGTCTGAACGATTGACTGAACATATGGCCGGGGGCCGGCCTTGTGCTGCTCAAGTCATAATAATTGTGTCGTCGATCCGCCGGTTCACATCGATCAACATGTGTGTCATTTTCGTGCCGAAAGGGGAAAGGCGCCGGTGCCGGTGCCGCTTGTTGAGTGCTCAGGCAACCTTTCGTCCCCGGCCTGTTTCCGGATAAGCATCGATCGATCGCCTGCACCCTTAGCTTGAAAACAAAGTTTAGGCTACGGGATCTAGACTAGAGTAAGCACGGAGTACTACGTGACCAACAAAGGCTGCTGTGCGCACATTTCGATGTCACAAGGTGTGTTGGACACGTATTACGTGAGCTTGCTCTGCACCGTGTCACCCTGTGTTGTCTTTCTACAAAATATAAGCGCAGGCAAAACATACACACACACATACCAGAAATGGTTAAAGCCCGGGAAAGCTTGGTTCGTTCAGTGGATTACGCTAAAGTTTTTTGCTGAGATTGACAGGCCAGTGAGCAGTGCCAACAACATACGTAACAATGTGTCCTACAAAGCACTACCAACATCTAGAGCTAGGGGTAACAGATCGACCGACCTCAAGTCACTTACCAAAATCCCACGCTAAAAGTGCCCTAAAAAAAACAATAACAAAAAAAAAGAGGAGAGATCCGCGCGCGTGCTGCAAGAGCTCTTTTTCCTGGCTTTTTCGCTGGAGATGGATGGATGATCGACAAAGCTATCCCCTCCTCTCTCTCTCCCTCCAAAAAGCGAGGAAAAGATTGCGGATGGCATCGCATCCTTTCCACTTGTGGTTAGTCGCTTCATCAGCTCGATCAGGAGTACTTTTTCCGCTGGCTGTGTTGTTCATCGAGCGCAGCACGGCACCATAGCTTCCAAAAAGCAACAGCGCGCGGGCCTAGAATTTCCACTGCCCAATAATTGCAACCCAACAGTGCGTCAGGTATGCAGGTTTGCCTCGGCGAGAGAGGCTTGCCGTTGCCGGGCTCATGAACTGCAGTCGATCGACAGGTGGCGTGATCCCGGCGACGGAGAGTTTCCACCGGCGCCCGCCCGGTGGTGTGTGTGCGCTTTCATGTGAGATCGATGGTGCATAAACAATTGCGGAGCCGTGTAGTCGTGGCCGGACAAGTGTCTCCCAAGGAACGGCGGCAGGGGGCAGGGCCGGGGGTCCGTATGTTGACTTGCAAGCTACACCCATGGTCCCAAGTGGCGAGTGGTGATAGGGCCACGGCACCGGCCGGGAAATATCTCGGCGCAGATGTGGAGGCCAGGACGGCCACGTACGCCAGCTGCTTGCAGTCGATACAGTACTACTAGTACTAGTGCTAGTAACGTGATCGTCGTGGTCATTGGTAGGTTGTTGGTCGGGTCCTTGTCAGGCTCCAGCGTGTAGCCTACGGAGTATGGGATGCCTGACGATCACCTCTCGTTTTCAGCAGTAAACCGCGTTTGAGAACTCCTAAACGAACTGGAGTACCTCATCGATCGATCCGTCTTCGTGGCAGTAGCTCAGCCCTCCGAGCTGGGCGCCCTGGCCCCTGAGAAACAATGAAAGGTCGCAGCGACGACGACGAGACAGGCCTCACTCGGGCCACCAGTGCCTGGTCGAGAGTAGGAGTACGTGCCAGATGTTTGTTCCAAGGACCCATGTAATTTCACCGTCGCAATATTTGCCGCGCCGTGCCCAGGTATTTATCAGTGTACTCACTATCACGCATTGCATCTCGCGAAGATTCTAGAAATTTCAGTGAGAAGAACGTGAGGTCAAATAAGCGGTCAAAGCTTCCTAGAGCCGCCGCCGGAGGAACCACAGCGCGCCACGTAGAAGTGCTACCGATCGCCACGCCACGCCAGCTGGGAGAGAGCAGTCAAAATCCCAAACCGAGCTTTCGTTCGGAGGACCATCCAGCAGAGGCCAGCCACAGCCAGCTTAACGAATGCCAGACCCACGCCGAATCTGTAAAAATATCGGGGAAAAAGCCACGGTTTGTCCGCTAGCCGAGGTTGGTCCCGACGCCGACGCCGACGCGGCACTACGTGTGAGAGCAGCGCTGCTCGCCGTCGTTCCTCGGGCGGCAGGGAAGCGCCGTGGCTGGGCCGGGTCGTTACCGCCCAAAAGCGGGACGTCCGCCACACCGCCGTAGCCGTCGTCGCATCGGTATGGCCGGCGGGCGTGGCACGGCCACGTAAGGGGCTACGGGCGGGCTTGCTGGGGGCGCCGCGCCGCGGGCAACGCGCGCATTCATTGCGGCGGCGCGTGCGGGGGGGCCGGTGCGCGGCCGTGGCGGGACGCCGGCCGTCCGCGCAAGCTCGTGCGCCTGCCCTAGGGAGGCTGCCATGCCATGGACCGCTCCGTACGTGTCCTCCTCCTCCGTCGGCAGTACGTGCCGCCGGCCTGTGGCCGCGACGTGCGAGAGCCGGGCTGGCGCGCGCGCGCGTACGTGCCCGAGGCGTGTGTGCATTGGCCGAACAGGTGGCGTGATGGAATTTGGCGCGCCGCCGTGGACCTCGTGTCTGGCCCTGGCGCGTGCGGCGTTGGCACTCTAGTACGATTTTTTTTTTCCACGATACGACACTTCGCCACCGACGACGCGTGGGCGTGGCTAGGGTTTTGAGAAAGACTGGCCAGGATGCACGGCGCGGATGATAGGATGAGCGAGCTCGCCGGGTCGGGCTGTGCGTGTCCTATCACGACACCACGCTGGCGGCCTCGCCTGGCCGGCTGGTCGGATGTGAAAGCTTCGACAACGAGGCGACGCCGGCCGCTGGCCTCAACCTCAAGGAGATGGCAGCGTTCTTGGGGCGTCTTCGTCGTGCGCAAGGGGTACCACGGACACAGGACATGACTGTTATGGCTTGGCTGCATACTGTTGGAAAATTACTGATGGCCATCTACGACATTTCGTTTTATATATGCAAAAATCGATATTTGACAGCGTGACGTAATTAAGCTGTTTATATATCGCGTAAGGTGTGACGCAAATTTGATGTCATATATAGCAATAGGTAAACTAGGTTTTTTTTTGTATCCTTGACATATGTTCTTCGTTCAAGAGGAGGCTACATACTCAGTGTTAATGCAAGAACTATAGTTCAACAGGAAGGAAGCCGAGTAGCTAGGTTTAGACCCCTTTGAAAGTAAGTCATTGTCGAATCGAGTTTTCAAATATTTTGTTCTCATGAAACTAAGAATTTTTTTTGAAAGGCAAAAAAAAAGCTTGTGCCGGATTTTTATTAGATGAAGAAAAGGCAAAAAAAGAGACGGTTAGAAAATTAATACTCCCTTCATAGTTGAAAAGGAAGACGATTAGGAGAACGACACGGTCTCCCAAAGCGCAACTTCGACTTCTCTTTTCTATAAAAATATTTATTAAAAATTATATATGTATACTTTTATGAAAGTATTTTTCAAGACAAATCTATTGATATGATTTTCACATTTCTAAACTCAACGGCTTAAAAGTTATTAATGATTTATGTTCCCAATGTTTGACCCAAGTCTTTTCCAAAACGTCCTTCTTTTCAACCATGCAGTAGTACAACCAGAGCGGAAACGGGGCCGGGGCCATGCCCCAAAGACGTATCAATACCCCATAAAATATTCATAAACTGGATCAAATTTGCTATTTTTTATGATAATCTTGTGATTTTTCTTTATAAATACTAACACCAAAAAGTCATATATTCATCACATTCAGACCCAAATCAAAGAGGCGAGTTTCGCCTCTAAATACAACTCGCCCAAACACCATTCCACTAGTACACTTTTAAGCCCCTACATGTACCCCTAGGAAACACGTCTAGAAAAAAAAATCGTTTTGGCCTTTGATATTAAGTAAGATTAGGAGAACATGCAATAGAGGTGGGTGACAGGGCAAAAATGTTTTTTGCAAGCCAGGCTAAGCCTATAGATTGGGAAAGCCAACCAAATTGGGTCGAAAAATGTTACCAACAATACAAAAAAATGAGAACATTTGCCAAAAATTCAAACACTCAACCATAATTTGATTTTTCTTGCTTGGCAAGGTGAGTTACAATTTAGCTAGAATCCAAATGTACCGTCGTACCCTTAATTATTAGGTGAACTTGGGGTCAAAATCATTTTCCCATTGAAAAAAAAATGGGATACATGACACAATTGTGTGGATGAAGAATTTATTTTTGAAAATAAATTGACGAAGCGATATCGATTTTAGATATGTTCGACTTGAAGGGCATGGATACAAAACGTAGTTTGACAGATATTGAACACGACCGCTCCACAGCAGCACACTATTGTTCCATACTGAAGTATGGCGCATACGAAAAGTCGTTTCTTGGGTTCTTCCTCGTGTGTCGTCGTCAGTCGGCATTTGTCAGCAGTGAGCCAGCGTTTTGTTAGTCCGTCCATCGTTGTCGCTCGTGCGTTGATTCTTGGTTCTTGAGGAGGAGCGATACAGCCAACGAGAAGCACCCAGGAATTAGACGTGTGAGGCAATTCGGAAGGACGCTTTCGTTTCAGTTTCAGGGATCCTGTGATGTGCCCACGGATCCAACCGATAGACGCGGGGACGAAGGACCCTCTTGGGCAGTGCGAACGGGGGCTCCAGCTTTTGGGCCCAATTTTAACGAGATGCTGTTTCCTTCCTTTGCTTCTCTGGTTCTCCAAGCTGGACGAAAACACGGTGTGTGCGATTCCTGGGCCGAGTAACGCGAGCCTATGAACACTCCAAGTCCTGGGCTTGGGCTTTAGCTACCGGCCTGCTAGGACTACTCACACATCACCGTTTTTTCCCAAAAAGAATCACCGCTTTTTTCTCAAAAAAAAAAAAAAAAAAAAAAAAAACTCGCACATAACTACTCCGTCTACAACCTTACGTCATCCTCCAGATTGTTGCTTGATACTCCTTGTTTGATGCTAGACCCTCCCTTTGGTTGACTTTGCTATATAGCTAGATGATAACCTCAATGCATCTCGAGTACTATCGTGAATGAAAAAAGAAAAAACCCATGCAAGGGCCAATTTTTCCTTTTTTAGATGATAATCTCAATCGCACTTTCCGGCACATTTAGGCCAACATTTTCTTGCCCCTTGCGTGTTTTTTTAGATGATTGATTAGTCGAAAGTGTGATCGATATATTTTCGCATAGATATATATCTGATTAAAATCGAGATGATTGATTAGTTGGAAGTGTGTGATTTATATATCTTTTGCACAGAAATTTGATTCAGAATTGAGATGATTGATTAGTCGAACAGTGTGATTTGTAGTGTTCCGTACACTGTTTTTGAGTCTAGAAGTACAGTGCTAGGGAAAGGACCATACGTGTTGTCGCGTCAAGGTCGAACAAGATCAGAGCCGACGTCGCGCCAGTGTTTACTGTGTGTTTTCCCGTACCACCAATGTCATGTAACGATAACGACGGGCGACGGCAGCGGCCGTCCTGCACATACGGCCGTGCTGCCCGTGCAGTGCACCGCGTACTCGTGCTGAAAAGGAGGCGGCTAGGCGACGGGGCGATCTCTGTGATGCGACTTGCCATCGCAGAGGCAGAGCTGGGTGTCGAACAATCACAAAAGTTGAGAGATACCCGAATCCAAAAGGCTATACAACGTGAGCTGACATGTGCCACGATGGAGAACTGGAGCACACAAGGACTAGTACTTTCTGCTGACACACGCATATGATCTCGTTCTCAAGCTGCCTTGAAATCTCGCTGAGTCAAGGCTCGACGTGCTTGGACCAAGTTGCCTGATTATATGCAGTTCCAGGTCCAAAAGTTTTTTACAGGACAGGAAGCGATCTCCGTTCGCCGACCTTGTGCAATCTTTCCCACTAGTACTCTAGCAGCAACGCAAAATGCAATAGCGCACACTACAAATAGCAAACCAAGCACGCCGGCACACGCCTTTCCACGGTCTGGTCCCCCGAAGGCGGTCCGCTGTAGCTGCGGCACGAGTCCATGCCGTCTTGGTAACCAGCACGCACATTCGCGCTCGCTCGCCCAACATTCAGCACCCAAATTCCCAGCCGCCCATATGCCGACGAGATCCAACACTGCATGCAGGTCACACACCATGTGACCGTGCTGTGACCCATGTCTCGGTCCGCAAAGGCCCGCCACTAGTCCACCACCTCCCTTCGCCGATCAGGCCATCCATTGAGCATCCATTGCAGCATGAGCCTCTGCGCCACTCTGCGCCAAAGCACTTGGGCGGAGTGGGATGGGAGCTCGTGAACGCATGCAACGGAAACGCTGTTGAAGTTGAAACCTGCCCTGGGCGTAGCCGGACGGGGAAAAGGTCCGTCCGACACCAGTTATATATCCTATTCCACCCCACCGCCCTCACAAACAAACGCGAGAAACGCACACGCAGCGGGTCCTGCACCGCTAAGCGATCGAAAAGAGTGTCCAGTCCAGTCCAGTCGAGGGCGCGCACCGTTTGTTCTGGCGTCGTGCTCTGCCCTGCGCCGCGCCGCGCCGCGCCCTCCCAGTGTCTCCGCCGTCGCCGTGGCCTCGTCGGTACTGGTTCAGGGACCAGGATGGCTGCGGTGGTGGTGGCCGTGGAGGCCGCGGCGGTGCCGAGCGGCGCCTGCAGGAGCAGGCCGTCGTCGTCGTCCTACCTGGTGAGGAGCCTGTACTGGAGGCTGCGCGCGGGGCCCGGAGGCTGCAGTCGGAGCGGGCGGGCAGCAGGTGGCGCAGGGGCACCGGTGGCAGGTTCAGCTTCCACTACGACGCCCTCAGCTACGCGCTCAACTTCGACGACGGCCGCGCCTCCGCCGACTTCCTACGGTGACCGACCGACCGACCAATCTACCAGCGATTGCTTCAGTTGTAGTGTTGTACTACTCGATCTTATTGTACTACTCCCGCGATCCGGATTGAATTTCTTAGGCAGGTTATTAGCGAAACCAACAGTGTGTCAATGTGTTCGAGGAGGGCAATGTTACTTGATGATGCTTGCATCTGTTGTGTTCTTGTAGCTTCTGCTGCGCCGGGCTGTAATTGTGCCGCGGTTATGCCTCGTCTGGTCTCACTATTTGTCATTGCACTTTTTCATGGCCAGATAGCAGACGGTACTGCTACATCGGCGGTTCTTGACTCTTGAACAGTGTATGTAGGAGTAGTATGTTCTATGGTCTGCCTGTCTGAAAGTCCTCGTGTACATAGTACACAGCACCGAACGATCGATTTCTAGGTTTTATTATTGCCTTGGAAATGTTTCAGAGTTCAGAAGAGCAGCCCAGAACGGCGTAGCGAATTCGCCCATCTTCGGATGAGCTCATGCGTTGGCACCGGAGTCAAAGGTGACGACTGACGACCGCGACGCGAATCGTGATCTGATCTCTTCGGGGTGCGGTGCGGGCAAAGCTCAGAGGTGGTGAATCTCACGAAAAGAGTAAAAAGTGAAAAGGGCCTCCCTCTCACTGTCCCCGTCCTCCATTCTTCTGATTTTTTTTTTAATTTTCATCTTTCCTTTTCTTCTCCTTTTTCCAACACGCTCTGTTTGTTGCTAAAAAAAAAAACACGCTCTGTTTGCCGGAAAGTGAAAGAGAGAAGGACAATGAACAAAAGCTCTGTTATTCCAGGATAAACAAGTTTTCGCTTGTGTTACTGCTCGATGAACTCGATGGTATGAAAACAGCGTTGTTTTCTTCCTGGTCACGCTCGCGTCTGAAAAGTCTGCAGGGCATTCAGACAAACACAAGGTAACTTGATTCACGAGAAGATACCACTGCGAATAGAGACGGCCAGAAAGGATAGAAAAAAAACTTCAAAAGTTCTAAAAAGGGATCAAAACCATTAAAATGAGATACCACTGCGAATAGAGACGGCCAGAAAGGAAAAAAAAAACTTCAAAAAGTTCTAAAAAGGCATCAAAACCATTAAAATGTTCAAAAAAAATGGAGATGCGGGGGATCGAACCCCGTGCCTCTCGCATGCAAAGCGAGCGCTCTACCATTTGAGCTACATCCCCAATATGTTAGTTTCCTTATATAATGATTATTTGTTAATGTAATCGATACTCCAATGGGCCAGCACGTGGCTGCTGCGCTAGCGGCTAGCCCATATAGTCTGATGGCAGGATATCGTCTTTAGGCCCAGTAGGGATAATTGTCAGATGACTCACGCATGGGCTGGATGACCTTTCTTCTTCTTGTTGTTGAACTCCAACTTTTCTTGTGTTGCAACTTCCAACTCCAAACGTATTAGCAATTTCATATATAGTTCAATATTTTTAGCAATCTATCTACAACTCTCAAAAACATTAAATTTAACCTAGCTCATCGGATTGAAACATGCAACAATTAGTTTTTAGTAGTATTCAGTTATTAAAAATAGATACTCTAGTGAATATTCACTTCTCCTCTCCAAAACTTAGACCGTTTTTGGTATTATTATATCATACTATAAGTCATACTTCTCTAATTTTACCAAAGGTTATAAACAATCTGACTCAGTAGTTAACAACAACCAATCAAAAACTTCTCTTCTAACTTTGTTTTAGGGCTATGCATTGGGTTCGGTCATCAGCTTTGTTGCCGTGTATTTGATGACCGAAAAGAAGAGTTTGGTGATAACTCGTGGCAGCTCCTAGAGTTGAAGACCATGTGATTAATTAGTCTTCCTTTTGTGATGCCTTTTTAATATTTGTATTGATAAACGTTTTGGTTAGGCACAAATTTGTAAAGTCGGGTTTGAGGCTTCTTTACTAGAAAGATGTTGAAATCTGGAATCTTAAAAAAAAAAAGAGGACAAAACACTATTGTTCTCACTTTGCTTCAATATAAACACTGACTTCACGATCAGTCATCACTTCATCAGTGCCGCAATCTGAATCCGAGGAAAGAGGAACGAATGAACAGAAGGAATCGGATCCATCGATAATCTCCCGCGATAATAGTTGGACAACTAACTTACTCCGACTTTTGTGTTGCAACTTCCAACTCCAAACTATAATTGAAACTAATCACAGAATTTCAAAAGCCACACAAAAGTTCCATAAAAAGTCACTTAGCAGTTGCATACATAGTTCAATATTTATTTCTTACAAATCTATCTACAACTCTCAACGGATTGAAACATGCAACAATTAGTTTTTAGTAGTGTTCAGTTATTAAAAATTTCTCACTAGATACTCTAGTGAATATTCACACTTTCCAAAACAAAGACTGTTTTGGTATTATTATTATTATTATTATTTTTTACGATAAGGAAAAATTTCATTGATACTAAAGCAATTTACA